>PVJD01004602.1:0-132928 GCA_004026545.1 Mormoops blainvillei | reverse complement strand
TGAGTAAGTGGTTTCTCTGAATAGTACTAAAACTCTTAAAGAAACACAACTATTTTTTAACTTTGGAAGATAGGAGGGGTTTAATCATCTAATAGTTATAATAGTATAAAATGAAACAAATGAAAAGGAAACAAAGTAAGCACCACCAGAATGAGACAGCCACAGGGAAGTGGAGAATTAAGGCCACACTCCAGTTTCTTTAAGAACAAAGAGGTAGAGGTAAAGCAAATATTCTGGGAAGATTCAGGATGCTAGGAATGTGTTTATAATTGACGTTAAATTCCAAAAAACAAAGGGCCATAGTTTAGAAGGGAGGAATTAGAAACTGGGTCAGATTGGGGGAGGCAGAGAGGAGCTGTGAGATGGGAACACAGGTTAGAATGATGCCTTGAGGCACAGGGAAGCAGGATTATGCAAGTGCACCACATTGGTCTCGCCCTGCATTGACGCTGGGAGTCAGCTGTGCATCCATGAATGCTAATGATTTGCTCTACATAATAGCCATGCCCCGGAGTGTTATACACCCACATCTCACTCAGATGTGACTTCCTCTTAGAGCAACGCGGAGCTATGTGACAAAGACAAGGTAGGTCTGCTCTCTTGCCAATTATTACATTCTATCTGTAACTGTATTAGTTTTGCACTTGCCTCATCTTCTCCAGACAGCATAAAACTTCTTAAGGAGAGTGACCAGATTTATTTATCTTTCCGTTTTGCATTTTACTTGCTTTTCTAGAATCATGCTAAACAGGAAAAAAACAAACAAACAATTTTTGTACTGAATTAGCTAGGAAACAGAGAAATTAACTTTTTTCTGTATTTAAAGGTGACTTTAAATTTTAAGCGCAAGTTAACAATGTGCAAACTTTAAAGAATTGCCTACTTTTACTGAGGAACTGATGAACAAATGTGAAGGGATTAAAAACCACAGATTGGCAGTTATAAAATAGTCACGGGGACATAAGTGTAACGGTTTTTAAAAGAAACAACGGTCTCCCAATTCAGTGACCCACATTTAATTGGGCTGATTATTTTAGCATTTGCTTTCATAGCTCTTGTCATTCAGTTACTTTTTGACATTTGATTTTTAGAAATGAACTATTACATTGAGATTATTTATATTTAGAAATAAATTGCTAAGTTAAAATTTTGGAAATAATGAAAATACTTATTTCATAGTTAAAAGTTTTGTAGTTCTTTTATTTTTTATATTTATTTTATTATTTAATCATTTATTTTATTTTTTAGTGTCTTTTTCCAGTACCATTTATCCTCCTTCTACCCCCTCCCCCTGTAATCTCCACACTGTTTTTCACACCCATGAGTCCTTTTTCCTTTTTGCTCCATCCCTCCACCTACTGACCACTCCCTCACAGAGCTGTCAGCCTGCTGCCTATGAGTCTGTCTCTATTTTGCTTTTTAGTTCAGTTTGTTCATTAGATTCCACATATGAGCAAAATCATGTGGTGTTTGCGTTTCCCTGACTGGCTTACTACATTTAGCATAATGTTCTCCAACTCCATCCATCCTGTCCCAAACGTTGAATTTTCTTCTTTTTTGCAGCTGAGTAATATTCTATTGTGTAAATGTCCCACAGTTGTTTTATCCATTCACCTACTGACAGACACTTGGGCTTCAGTTACAGTTTACATTCAATATTGTATTGTATTAGTTTCATGTGTACAGCATAGTAGCTAGACAGTAATGTACTTTATAAAATGTTCCCACCAATATTTCTATTACCCACCTGGCACCATACGTAGTTATTACAATATTATTGACTATATTCTCTATGCTGTACTTTACATCCCTATGACTATTTTGTAAGTACCAATCTGTACTTCTCAATCCCTTCACCTTTTTCACCAAGTCCTCCTAACCCCCTCCCCTCTGGTAACCACCAGTGTATTTTCTATATCTCTAAGCCTGTTTGTATTCTGTTTGTTCTTTTATTTTTATGTTTAAATATACATATAAACATGTATTCACATACACACAATTTCACACTCACATACCTCTCAGAATAACATTCATCTCAGGACTATTTATGCTGACATTTGGGCTTCCAAATAAATATTTTTTCAATGGTCTTTATCTAAGATGCATGGAAGTGAGGTAATAGTTTGAAGCCTCATGTCCATCTCAAAAGTGAATTTTCACTAAATGTCACAGTGCAGCTCTCTGCTGTTTCTCTAAAGTATTGGTTCCCAGAAGGAAAATATATTTATGGAAAACTATGTCTAGTAACTCAAGGGCAATGTTGTGCTGGCTTTGAACCTGAAAGATCTCTATTTTGCTGCACATTCCCCTTTGTAATTTAAATGCAACCAAGTGTATATAACAGTCAAAGAAGTAGATTCTTCTGTGTAAAGATTGTCTAATTTACCTGGTTTGAAGCTTATGCATAAGTAGTTACAGTGTCTTGCACATGGATAATAACATACTCTGGGGTTCTAAACAATAACATTTTAGGTGAAAAAAATATGTAACATGCTTTCAAAGCAAGGGGTACAGGGGTGTGTGTGTGTGTGTGTGTGTGTGTGTACTAACTGGCTATTTCTGAGTGATAACTTTATAAATGACCTATGCTTTCAGTTTTATGTTATTTTAAGAAATATATATTTCTACAATAAGAGTATACGTGGATATAGTTAGAATAACTGATTGATAAAATATATGGATGTTCTATAAGAAAGTATCCAGCAAGCTTTGGATATTTGGATGTGAGACTGAGACATGAGAACAGTTTTGGAAGTACAGGTTTTGGTATAATTTGTTGCACAAATAATAGAACTCTAGGTTGCAGGGGGCCACTCAAAGGAGTCAGTTAAAATAAGAAGGGGAAAAGGTCAAGACGATAGCCTTAAAGGGTCCTATGACACCTGGAGCTGGACAGAGAGCTCATCCAAGGCACTGAGAAAGAGCAGCCCAAAATGTAAGTGAAAGTCTGGGAAAACTAGTTCTCTGAAGAATATGAGGGACGTATCCAATGCCATAGAGAAGCTGATTAAATCTAGGTGAAATACGTTTGTATATTGCTGTATCATTTAAATAAGATATTAGAAAACTTCGAGAGAATTAAGTGGAGTGGTTGAGTCAGAGTTGGGGGTTCAGGGTGTTAAGAAGAGAGTGGGAACATGGTAAAGACAATTCATTCAGGCTAAGATTTATTTAGAAGCCACAGAGTAAATGAAATAGGAGACAATATGAGCAGGGCGGTATGTCAAGGAGCAAAAGTACAGTTGAAAGAGACATCTAAGAAAACAGAAAGTAGTCACCTGGGATTCTCCCCCAAATTAGTTAAGCACAGGTTAATTTGAATACTACTAATTAAATCAGTGAAGGGATAAGGGGCTATTTAAAACTCCAAAGTGTGAATGTTACAAGGTACCTCTCATATTTTATTGCTTTTTTAAAATTTTCATTGAATGTGTTGCAGTAACATTAGTTAATAGAATTAAATAGGTTTCAAGTGTACAATTTTGTAACATGTCATCTGTGTATTGTGTTGTGTGTTCTCCACTCAATATCAAGTCTCCTTCCATTGCCATGAGTTTGATTCCCTTTTTGCGTTTCATATTTTAGCAAAGCCGATACACAGAGCAGTGACCAGAGGAGAACCTGAATGAGGAAACTTTGAAGATAATGTATATACATGAAAGTGAACTTTTCCTAAAGTAGTGGTTCTATAACTTCAGAATTTTTAGGAATCATCTGGAAGACATGTTAAACACAGATATCAGGGTTCCACTCCCGGGAGTTTCTGATTCAGTGGCAGAGAGGGACGCATGCTATTTTGCATTTTCAAACAATTCCTAGATAATGTTGACACTGTTAGTCCAAAGGCCACACAAACTATCATTACTCTAGTGGATATTTTTGTATATTGACTTAGCAAGTAAGTGAGATATGGAAATAACCTGGTATAAACAATAGCAACACAGATCACAGGATGTGAACAATAATAGGAAAACATATGCATTGGAGAATAACATATTTGGACATTTTGTGCATGCAAAAACCTTCCTTTATGTTCTCTAAAATTGATATAAGCAGCTTATAGAGCTAGCCTCTTCTAGATAGTGGGGAAACAACTGAACTTTAATCTTATCTGACATGATAGTTCCGTCTTGCAGGTAGATTTTCAATCCCCTTAGATAAAACTTTTAGGTCCCTTAAGTTGCGTGCCTCCTTCTAACAATCCTTTCTAAATAATTTCTCCCCCTCTGGAGAAGGGGTGTTCATTTAAATTTATAAGGCTCATCATCACTGGATCTACGGGATATACTGAGAAATTCTTTTGATCTCTCACTTGGAATATTTAGGGACAGCCTGCCCTGCAACTAGTTAGTCCTGTCCTTGGGCATTCACCTTGCATCTGTTTCTGAAGCCCGCGACTAATGTAACACGTGTTTAGCATCGTTGAGAACTCCAATTTTCCTTGGATTCTGTCGTGCTCGCTGGCTGGGTGGCTTCTTCGCACCTCTCTACAGTCTGAGATTTCTTTCTTTCTTTTATTGCTCATTTGGACCATGGCTTCCCTTCACTGAACTCTGACCCTGCTCTCGATTGAGATATTTTCTATATCACTGTCCAAGCTGTGTGCAACTTCCAAATTCCTTCCATGATAAGAGGAAAGGAATTGCTTGAGTTAAACTTATGCGACAGTCCAACCAAGTTTGGGTTCAGGCAGAAGAAACTGGAAGTTTCCTTTGAGAGGGAAGCCCCTCTCAAAGTGCCTGCCTCCCCTGCTACTCTTTCTTCCCGGTGCAAGTCTCTACCCCGAAGATGGTGGCCTGGGGGGATTTCTATTTCATCTCTATCAAATCTATCTTTCTCTTCTGGCAAATGTGTTTTGTGATATTTTGTGATGTGGTAAAAAATCAGAGCAATAATTTTATCTCAAAAAATGCTATTTGAAAGTCTATTGTATTGCTGCATAATTTAGATGTCCGCTTTGAATGTCAGAAATTATAACTCTCTTTGTAATCTTGCTAGAATAATTTTTATCCCTTTCCAGTGCTCTCAAATCACCACATGGCTGATGGATGCCTTAGATTGATAAGATATGAAGCATGCATTTAGATGCAAAGACAAGGAAAATTAACATATTTAACCTATTATTCTATCATCGAAATAAGAGATGTCTATTATAACTGGGAGGCATAAATATATTAGCATTCTTTCTCCATATCTGCACAATAAGAAGTCTCTAATTAAAACTACAGGAAATACATTTTGCATCCAGCAATTCAATATAAAGGAGAGGCAAAAGACAAGGGGATTATGTTGAGTATTTAATATTTTTTTCTGCCAAAGCTACTGAGTTTGTGCCCAGAGGCTTATCCTATTGTATATTTTAATGCATTGGGCTTTCAGCAAAATCAGAAGTACTCTTAAACTATGAAGATTAAGTTTGAGGCCCCTCACTGGTATGTGATCTCAAATGTATACACCAACATGTTCCTATGGTTATACGTTAATGTAAAGTTTGCAAAGGTAAGATATTTTTGTATTTAAAAAAATAAAAAACCCATCATGCTAACTTAAAATTGATTTTAGGGTCTTTGTTAATTCTTCAGGGAGAGATGGAACTTAATTTTTCTTCCTTAAATCTGAGCTCATTTTACTAACTAGCTTGACCAATCCAATGTATGACCAGTCCCATTCTGGGACTTTGGGAGCTAAATAATTAGTTTTGCAGTTCTTTTCCTGAGCCTTTTGAATATTTACTCCATGGGAACCCAGCCATCATGTAGTATCTTCCACTCCCTGAGACCACCAAGCTCTGTGGAAACTCAATCTAACCACTTGAAGAGACTATCGACAGAGCAATACTCGCTCTTCATTAGCTGTTCTGTCTACCAGCCCTGGCACCAGACATGCGAGTGATGAAGTCATTGTGGACATCCCAGCCCCAGTATATGTTGTGTGAAAAGTAAGTCTCTAGATGTCTTGCCAACCAATCTGGCCTACCCACCTCCAGATATCCAGGCCACTTTGGCAAAGTCTTAAACATTGTGAAGCAGAGAAGAGCCATCTTCTTTTTTTCCCTCCAGAGGAACTTTTCAAAAACCAAAACAAAGCACAAACAAAAAACAAAAATGCTCACTTTTACTGCATAAAAATGCACAATTTCTTATTAACTAACTTTATATTCTTTTAATAAATAAAAATGATAGTTTTGGAATTCTATCCTAGCATTAATATCAGTGATGATAAAAGCAAAAATATATTTGTGGAGTACATAAAATGTATTCCTGGGGTGATGGTGAAAGTCTTTTCCTTAGTTTGTGCATTGGTTAAATGTGTTCACTCATGATCAGAGGGTACATCATACTATATGTTTATAAGTTATGCACTTTTTTCTCTGTATGTTGTATGAAATAAAAATTTCAATAAGCAGTTTGTATGACTTGCTATATGCAACATGTTTAATTTTTTTTTAAATATAAAGAGACAAAGTGAAAAGTGAAAGCCTCCTCTATCAGTCGTAGATGTCCCTCCCTCATCAACATCCTCTTCAAATATGATGTATTGTGAAAAATTGTTGTGGCCACATCCACAAAGAGGACCATTTTTATCTGTCTCACATATCTACACACAGGTATCCCCCTGTGTCCCAAAGTTTGTGTTATGCCACTTCCCTTTCACAAACGGCCAACATTCCTAAAGCAAACTTTTTTGTTGTTGTAAAGATGAAAATCATCTTTGGATCTCCTTTGGTTAATGAAAATGGGTTCTAATATTGGTCTTTTGTGAAAAGAAAATTGCATAACAAGAACTTTCGGAAAGCTGGGTGTACTCTTTGCTTTATGCCATTTTGGCTTACTAAAGGTTTCATTGGAATACTCTACATTTGAATAAGCGGTGTCTACTTATCCAGCCATAAATCCACTATCTATAAAACAGCCTGTTTACCCACCAATTCTATTTACAAATAACTGGTGAAAATATACACACTGTTTTGTATCTTGCTTTTTAAATATTTACTTGTTTAAATATCTTAATCTTTCTATAACAAAGACATTTATTTTATAATAACTTTGCATTGCAGGACTATAATTTATCAGCTCTTTGTTGATAGTCATTTTGGTTGATTCCAGGTTTTGCTCCTTACAAATAACAACACACTACATTTAACTTGAATTAAGCAATTAAGCCTGTGAAGACACAGACACACAACAATTCTTGACTTGTCAAATTAGCTGTTTTCATAACGTAAATTAAAAAATGGCTTTTATTTTTGGTGTGGATTGAACGTTTGAGCCCTGCACTCCAAAATATGTGCATTGAAACTCGAATCCCTCTGTAATTGTATTTGGAGATGAGGTCTTTAGAAGGTGATTAGGTCAATAGGGTGGAGCCTTCATGAAAGAGATTAGTTCCCTTAAAAGCACAGGCTTAAGAGTTGGCCAGCTCTCCTTCAGCCATGAGAGGACCCAGCAAGAATATGGCTTTTTGTCTGTGCACTGGTAGGAGGGCTTTCATCAAGAACCCACTATACTGACTTTCAGATCTGGGATTTTGACTCTCCAGAAAAGTGCAAAATAAATGATTGTTGTTTAAGCCAATCACTCTATGGTAACTTGTTAGAACAGCCCAAACTATGACTATTACCATTCTTAAAATTTGATATCCAAAATCTCTTGCTATTTTTAAATTTTTAATTTGTTTTTTAACTAATTTTATCTTTTGTTTGCAAATGAATGAGTTGTTTTGTGGTTTATATCCTGATTTATATCAACTTTGTATTATATTAAGAAATGAGAATTCTCACCCTGGCCAGGTGGCTCATTTTGGTTGGAGCATCAACCCATGCATCAAAATGTTGAAATTTCAAACCCTGGGAGGGCACGTACCTAGGTTGTGGCTTTGAGTTTTTGTGTCTGGTCTGGGCATGTCCAAGAGGCAAATGATCAATGTTTCTCTCATGCATCACTGCTTTTCCCTCTCTCTTTCTCTCTCAAATCAATAAACATATGCTTAGTTGAGGATTAAAAGACAGAAAAATAAATAAGTAAATAAAAGAGAATTCTCACTGTGATATTTTTATTAGTTTGTTGTATTCTGATGAATTATTTTTATGTGGCATCTTAAATGTTTGCAGAGGCATGCGTATCTATATTTTGTTCATGACTTTTGAGGTGTGGTATATATTCTTTTTAGAAAAACCCCTTAACTCAACTGATTTAGGAGAACCTTGCTGAGTGCTGTCTTAGGGCTCAAATTTATTGCCCAAATTATAATTCTTCCTTACTAAGAGAAAACAAACAAACAAAAGCCAAAGCAAACTGAAGTTATTAAACTATAACTTTTCCCTTATAGCTGCATACTCTAAGCCTGGATATTTAAAATTAAAGGGTATTTATGGACAATGTAACAGGAAACATATAATACTCTGCAGAATTATATCTTTCTGTCTCTTAAAAAATATTAGGCAAGATTGTCCTGACTGGTGTGGCTCAGTAGGTTGAGCGTCGCCCTGTAAACTGAAAGTTTGCCAGTCACATGCTTGGGTTGTGGGCAGGGTCCCCTGTTGGTGGTATGCAAGAGGCAACGGATGTTTCTCTCCCACATCAATGTTTCTCTTTATTTCTCAACTTCTCCTTTCTCTAAAAATAAATAAATAAAATCTTTAAAAAAAAAAGAAATAGTAAGAAATCTTAATCTATTGAGATTAGAAAATGCTACCTTTAAGAATCATGCATAAAAAGGATGAATGGTGCAATTATATGTATTCATTGTTTTATAATCAAATAATTAAAAAGGGGACAATCTTCTTAAGTCAGGAGCAGAGAAGTGCACAATTGATCAGATACTTTATACAAAAAAAAAAACTTCACTTGCAGAGGACTGTGAAAACAACAAAATAATATCTAATATATATATATCATATCATTCTAATTAAAAATAAATCTCTGTAGAAAAATCCTCTGACAGATATTTGTTTTTATATGTTTTAAGGATTGTGTCACTATAAAAGAAAACCAAGTTTTAATCAGGAACTGGAGAAAAAGAAGGGACTCTCTTTTTCTTGGAAAATTTTTTCCTAATGAAAAGTGTTTTAGTAATATCTACTCTAGTAAATTTTATGTTCTCTTTTTCACCTACAAAATTCAATCTATGTGAAAATTATTTTTTTGGTAATGAGTAAGTACAACTTATACACACAAAAACCCATCCAAGTTCTATTCACTTTCATTTCTTCACTGACGGAAATGCCATCTTTTTTTGTAGACTGAATTTCAAGCATATTTCAGTGTTATTTCTGAGCCCTTTTCCATATCTTTGCTCTACATGTTTTGATAACTGTAATAAATTGTGATAATATCTGAGATTATTTCATCTCATTATAGTTTTAAAAATACTTTTTCCTGACTAGTTTATCACATTTACTTTATCATATAAATCTGAGTGTTATTTTATTAAGTAAATATCTCACTCTATCCCCCTGCTATTTGAATTGGATTTCAATTAAATTTATACATTAATTTAAGGGAATTTTATATCTTTATAATTTGAGTTCTTATCCAGGAACACATTGGTTTTTCATTTATCTTAATTTGTTAAAAGTGTCAGTAGACATTGTTACATTTCTTTTTCTCTCCCCTCTTTACTTCCTTCTCATCTTTCTGTATGTATATAAAGATTCAGATATAGATATATATGCAATACATTCTTATAAATTTTATATGAACTTTGGTTAGTACTATAAACAAGTTTGCTTTCTGATATATTTTTAATTTTTAAAGATTTTATTTATTTATTTTCAGAGAGAGGAGAATGGAAGGAGAAAGAGAGGGAGAGAAATATTGATGTGTGAAAGAAACATCAACTGGTTGCCTCTCACTTGTCCTCAACTGGGGACCTGGCCTGCAACCCAGGCATGTGCTCTGACAGGGAATTGAATGGGTAACCTTTTGGTTCACAGGCCTGCACTGGATCCACTGAGTCACACCAACCAGGGCTCTGACATATATTTGAAGCCAGTTTTGTTTACAAAGAATAGGAAATGATGTTTTACATTAATTTTATAATGTGTTGTAGTTAATCACTTATTTTGAGTTTTTTTGATGAGTTTCACATATTTTGCTGGCATGTAATTAAATCATCTTCAAGTTTTTTCTTTCAAGCCTCTTATGTAAAATGATATTTTAACTTTGTCTAATGAAATTGCTAACACTGGTAAAATAAGTAAAATAATATTGGTTATAATGGGCAAGATCAGATTGTCTACTTTATGACTTTAGTAGTAAGTCTTCCAGCGTTTTTTTAAAACATGACTGTATTTACATATGATATGATGACTAGTTAACCATATTAATCACAGTAGTGAGTATACTCTTACATATTTGTTTTGGTGTATTTTATGGCCCCGAATGTTTCTGTCTATTAAATGTTTCACGTGAACTCGAGCGGGGTGTTTATTCTGCTGTTGTTATCTGAAGTTGTCTATAAAGTCAATTTTTCTAGTTGATTGATGTTGTTGTTGAGTTCCTTTACTTACTTCAGCCTGCTGGATCTGTCCGTTTCAGAAGAGGGGGTGTTCATTCTGTAACTACGGCAGTAGATTAATCTCTTTCTCCTTGTAGTTCTATCAGTTTGCCTTACATAATTTGACACTCAGCTGTGCTGTGCAGAAGCATCATTACATCTTCTTGGAGAAATGACCCCTTTATCATTATGTAATACCCTTCTGTACACCTGATACCTGTCCTTGCTTTGAAGTCTGCTCTGTCCGAAATTACTATAGCTATTCCTGATTCCTTCTGATTAGTGTTACTATGGTCTATTCCCCCCAACCATTTATTTGTAGTCTATGTGTACTTTTATACATAAGTGAGTTTCTTGTAGACACACAATAGTTGTGTCATGTGTTTTGATACACAAATATCATTATATTTATTCTATTCATATGATTCCCTGTTTCAGAAAATAGCCTAAAAGAGTTCTTTAAAGATCTGAAGTAGTTGTAATTAGGGTTTTTCATTCCTTAAAGTTTCATGTAAATTATCTTTTAAAATATATTTTGTTGCAATCTTTGACAGATTTTCTATTATTTTTTATCGTTTAAGGTTTTATGTTATTTTTGTCGTTACATGTTCACTACTTCCTGAAAAAACAATGACTTAATCCAAATTTCCAAGTATTTTAACACAGAGTACAGCAAAGTATATTCAGAATTTGTATTCTTTTACTTTATTTTCTTTTACATATTTTTTTTTCTTTTTAAGATTGAATTACATGGGTTTTCTCCCATTTTCTTTCTTGAGGAGGCTAACATTTTCCTTGTACATGTATGCTTTATTTTTAACTTTAAAATTTTCTTATTTGCTTTTTTTCAGATGTATCACTTATAAAGAACATATAATTTGTTTATTAGTTGCATCATATTCTATTTGGAATGGACTAGCATCTTTTACAATTTTCATATTTAGTTGTTTGCTTAATTTTTAAATAAAGTTTTGCTGCTGCTTTTATATTCTACATATTGTATCCATTTGAGAATTACTTTTACAAATATATTTTCAGTTTGTGTCTTCACTTTAATGGTTTTTTTTGAGGAGCATAAGTTCTTAAAAACTAACATAGCTGCATGTATCCACATTTTCTGTTTTGTTTTGTGTTCTGTGTTAAAACGTATTTTCTACCCCAGGTTCAAAAAGGTATTTTTCTTGTCTTCCAAAAAATTTTTATTTTTCCCTTTTTTTAACTATTTACTAGTAAAATGTCCATATAAAATAGTATTGAAAGAGATTTTTGAACAGTATATGCACATTAAAAATCAGTAATAAAATGACCACACACATATAACATTACACATGTATGTATATATATGTGGGTGTGTATACATACCTCCCAGGTTAATGAAAAAGGATAATCTTATCCCCATAGCCCTGATGTCACCCCTCACTGACCACATCCTCTAGCTTCTATATCATGGGTAACCACTAGCCTGTTAAATAATTAGAAGGAGACACTATTTATTTCTTGATGACTTAGTTGCTTCACACAACATTATGTTTCTAAGGGTTATCAATATTGATGACAGAAGCTGCAGTTCACTTACTTTCATTGCTTTGGACTATTGTACAAATACACCGAAAAGTATTATCTATTCTACTGTAATGAATATCCAGGCTATTTTTAGCATTTTGCTTTTAAAAACAAAACTAATTTAGCTTTTCTGTCCATGTTTCCCTGCATATAAATTCAAACATTACTTAGGTAATACATCTAATAGTTAAATCACTGGGTCAGAGGACATGATGATGTCAACATACTAGAGAATACCAAAATATTTTTAAATTGTTGCAAAAATTAACAATTTAATAAGCAATGAATAATCAGCATCACAAAACTTGATTTCACTTTTTAATATTTGTTAACTAGTAATGTGAAATTGTAACTCAAATTATTTTAGTTTTTGTTGTATATATTACTATAGAGAACATATTTTTGTATTTATATCAGCCATTTTTCTCTCTCCTCCCTGTGAAATGCTTGTACACTACATTTGCCTAGTTTTCTTTTGAGCTTTTATTTTTCTTATTGAATTAAAGGGATTCTTATGTCCTGGACACTAATATTTTACTTATTATCTATGTGGCAAATATGTTTTAATAATCAGATGTGTTTCATTTTTAAGATAGAATTTACAAATTTTATTTTTACTTTGTGTTTGCTATCTTATTTAAAATACAAAGCCACTCACTTAATTCATAACTGTTTTTACCAGAGTGTCTTCTAAAAGTTTTATAGATTTATCTTTACATTTAAACTGTTAATATATTTAAGAATGCTTTTGTTTATGGTTTGATTTCAGATCCATTTTTTTCTTTTCCTTCCTCCCTTCCTCTATCTCTTATTTTCTCTTTAGATATGGATAATCAATTATCCCAGCATGATTTATTCAAATATTCTTCTTTTGGACTCTGGTCTGTCAATCAATTATTGTCCTTCAATAATTATTCATTTAAAACTGTGTCCACGTAGTTGGCCACCTATGCCATACCGTTCATTAATTTGTACTTCATTAAAATCTGTTTGATATGTCTCTTTTTATTACTGACATTTTTCGTCTGTGCTTTCTGATTTTCTCCTTAATCAATCTGTCTAAAGTTTTTCAAATTTTTGATGTTTTATAAATACCAACTTTGTTTTTTTTGTCTCTCTCTTTTCTATATCATTATGCTTTGCTTTGATCTTAGTATTCTCTTTCTTCTTTCCATGACTTTATTCAGTCGTTTGCTTTAACTTCTTGAATTTGATCTTTAGTTCTTTATTTTAAATTTTTTCTTCTTTGACAATGTAAGTTCACTCTAAGTTCTGCTTTCAGTAGTATAACTTCCATGCTACTCGTTATGTATTATTTTATTCATTTGAAGTTATTTTTTGATTAGCTTCCTGGTCCAAGTTGGAAGTTAAATCCCTACCCTCTTGCTCACTAGGATTCTTCTGAGGATGAAACAGAAGTTTCCTAAAGTCTTTTCCATTTCCTTGTGTAGTCAATGTTGATATGTTTTATATATGTATGTTATATGTAACATATATAATTATATTATCTATATAATGTATGAGAAACAAAGAGGTTAGGCAAAAAATTATGTGTGCTTGATATACATACAATACATAATAATAAATATAATAAATACATATATAATAATATATACATTTTTTTTATTATTTTATCATTTGTTTTCCCTTCTTTAGGCTTGGAGTAAAAAGATTTTGTGATTTGAATGAAATTTATCTCCACCCACAATTTTGCACTATAGTTTTTAAAATTTATTTTGTAATTGTTTAATTTTACATAAAATCACTATTTTACCTGTAATCCACCTCACGGCAGAAATTATTTTACATATTTCAACTGTATCTTTCAAGTCACCTAGTGCAATGCAAGACCCAAGATAAAATTTTATCGATCTGTTTCCTTTTCCTAGAAACAGAAATAATGAGGTTTAGAAAATACTTATTCAATAAAAATTATCATTGGTAGATGAAACAGTCAAGTTATTGTCCAAAGTATGATTTTTTTCTGACTGCAGTAAAACATACATTCTGTGGAATATAGTACAGATGTTAACTGAAAGTTTTATTTGAAAAAAGAAAAAAAAATCATGATATGCCTGCCAGATAATATTTTTAAGCAGACTTTCTCAGTACAAACCATCATCTTGTACTTCAGGCTGTAGGTGATTGATGTGTTTCCATTCCAGATATGTCAGGAATCAAAGTAATGTTTTACTTTACTTTTATATCCAAGGTGTCATTTTACAAATCTTAAACATGCCTTGGAAAGTTTCAAACCAGTTTTGAACAAGTATATAATGAACCATGAACAAATCTCTGCAGCAAATTTTGTTTTTGTATATGGTGGAGTCACTGTGTATACATGTACCTTAAAGCTCAGTTGTAAAACATTATATAGGATATATATATATATATTTCAAATATGTCTGTATTAATTATATTATATATAATAATTAATAACCTGCATGATATAGGATAATTTTTAACATGGTGCCATCATTTAAAAATCCTAGTAAAGTTTATTTTTTTAATCTACTTGCAAAAATGTCAAGACCAGATCTAGTGTTGCTTAATGCAATCAACATGAGGCTAGGGACCAATATTATTGTAGTAGGTTTTACTATTGTTCACACATATTTGTTCTTCCACGCTGCATATAATTTTTCCTGCCCCATTGAAAATTCCTTTGCTCATGTGATTCTGTGCCCCCCTTTTGGAGAATTATGCATCCCTGTCCACTGGAATGAGTATTGCCTCCACAATTTACCTTTGTCCATTAAATGTGAGCAGAAATATAAGTGATATTTCTAAGAGTTGCTTTAAGAATCAGATATGGTTAGCAATGTCTTTTTTCCTTCTTAATACAAAGTAGCAATATTGAAGATAGAAGATTCTTTCTCAGGCTTAGTCCTAACTTGAGGATGACATGGATTAAAACAATGGATGAGCATGGACAGACATCTGGCATAAGTGAAAAATGCCTGTATTGTAGTATTACCATTATAACTCTGGGGCTGTTAGTTACTACTAAAAGATCTAGCCTACGCTAACTATTTTCTTTAAATAGTTTTTAAAGAAATCATTATAATCATGAATCATTATAGTTTCATAAATTTTTGTTAATTTGATCCTAAATTGTTTTAATCCCTGATAAGTTATAATCATTCAAATACAGATTACTAATATACTTTTAAGTGATGCCCAGGTTTATCTATTCATCCATTCACTTATTTTATTCAATCAAAACTATTTACTATGGTCCTATTACATAAACGGTATTTACACTTGTAGTACCTCAATGAGTAAGAAAGAGAAAGTCTTAATCTAACATAAACTAGGATGCCTCAAAAATAATTATAAATATTATGAGTATAATAATTACTAAGCATTCTGAAGGCATGTGTTTTGAGAATCTATTTTAGACTTAAGGGACTGGAATGAATTTCTTTGGAAGGCAGTACTAACTTATCTTAACAGTTAAAAATAATGATACTGAAAATGGAAGAATAAGGACTTCTGAAAAAAATACTATCTCCATGAAGGAAATGACAATATTGGTAAAAATTATGAGAATTCAGTTATTCATAAATCTGGAAATTAACCAAAGTCTTGCAAAAATATGGAAAGCTTTTTTCAAGAAAAACAGCTAAAACTAGGTAGGAACAATGAGCTTGGAGCAATTTTACTTGCTTTATTCCCATCCTTCTCTCTAGGGAGTCACAGTGGCCTTTAAAACCAGCTTGCAGTCATGATAAAAAGCAGAGGGTTGGCAGACAGTGGAGAGGGCTGAATGCTGTTAAAAATACTTTAAGCCCCATTCCCAGACAGTATCATTGTTTTGTTTGTTGGTTCCAAGGAATGACAATTTATTGGGCTGTCTAAATTCGACCTGACTCAGATCTTCGTAATGTGAACAGACATTTTCCTTGGAGGTATTTTTGGAAAATGTAGAGATAATTGATTAATATCACTATTTTATGAGGTGGTGGATAACAGTTGGGTAGAAGAAACAAAAGTTTAAAAAGAACAGCCAGGGAAAGAAATGTCAGTAGGGGTCCTTAAAAAAAAAAAAAGTCTGGGAAGTTAGACTATGTGTGTTTGTAGCATTGTGCAAATGCTCAATAAAGATCCAAAAAGACCTTGGAATCTCAGTTTTGGCAAACTTTGAGACTTTGTACAAAAAGAAAATGCAGGTTAAGGCAGAGTTAAATACCTGTCAGTCTTCAAAGTATTCCATGTGCACACAGAATCCCTTGGCTAAGCCTGATTTCAAGCATTTGAATAAATTTATGTCTAATCATTAGCTAACCACTAAGCTACAAATCACAGAATTCATGACCACACATGAAAAATGATAATTTTTTCAGAATTAATCCAGAAAACCAACTTTATAATAATAGCCACCATAAGAAACAAACAAATATACAAAGAAAAAAACAAGGAAAGGAAGATTAGAGGAAAAATAAAAGAAAAATTAAGACAATGGAAAAAAATAAAAACAAAAGTTGATTCTTAAAAAGACAAAATTGACTAAACGATAGTTAGATATAGCTAAATGGATGAAGAAATTAAAAACTCAACTTACTAAAATCAGTTAAGACATTACTACCTACCTTACAAAAATGAAAATGATCATAAAGAAATATAAAAAATGGTTGCATGACAACAAATTTGGTGATCAAGATGTAACTAACAAAATCCAGGAAAAAGTCAAACAACTGAAAATGATTTAAGGAATGGAAAAATTGGAATCAATTATAAGATATAGTAATTAGAAAAATTCCCAGAGAGAGAATCTCAGAGCCAGATGGCTTGTCAGATGAATTCCACTGGGAAAAAAAAAATTTTTTAAAAGACAACAATTTTTGCAAGCTCTTCCCCAAATACAGAATAAGAGATGGAACAATTTTCAATTCACTATACAGAGCCAGTAGAAGACTTAAAGGAATAGAAGACATCACGTGTTCACAACTGAAAGACAATATTGTTAAGATGCCAATGATTAACAAATTTCTCTATAGTTTAAAAATATCTCTGTGAAATTACCAGCTGTTTTTTGGGGGGCAATTGATAAATTAATTTTATGCTAATCTTTTTTCTTTCCTTTTTTGAAGTAAGATTGACAAAATTTTTATATATTTAGGTTTTACAATGTGATGATTTAATATATGTATATGTCAAAAAATGACAAACTAATTCTACAATATAAATGGAAATTCAAGAAAACAAGAATGACCCAAAGATTCTTGTAGAAGAAGACCAATGTAAGAGGACTCTGGACTTCAGAACTTAATAAAAAACAAACAAAACTACAGTAATCAAGACTCTGTGGTACCAGCAAAATGCAATATATGCAGGTTAATGACACAGAATTGAGGGGCCAATAAAAACCTCTTACATTTATGCCAATTGATTTTTCACAAGAATGGCCAATATATTTAATGGGGAAAGAATAGTTTATTTTACAAATAGTGGTGGAATAACTAGGTCCACATGTCCAACTGGACACCAAATGATACCATATACTAACAACACAAAATGACCATAGATATAAATAAAAGTTAAGAGGATAAAATTCTTAGAGTTAACATATAAGGAAATTTTTGGCCTTATATTAGGTGATGGTTTATTAAATGTGACAAGTATGCAGAACATATACAAAAAAAGGCAAATTGATCATTAGTAAAGTCAGAAACTTCTGGCTTCAAAGGAAAGCATTGAGAAAGGGAAAAGATAACCTAGAATATGGGAGAGAATATTTGTAAATAATATGCCAGATAGGAGTACTGTATTGAAAATATGTCAAGAATTTATACATCTCAACAGCAAAAGGACAAATCAATTTAAAATGGACAAATATTTTAAATACATATTTGTCAAAAGATGATATCCAAATAGATGTTAAGCTTGAAAAAGATGTTGAACCTCATCAGTAATTACAAATACAAATTAAATCCTCCATAAATAGCACATTGCACCCAGCAGGATGAATATAAGAGGGGGATCTAAAAACAAAAACAACAATAACCACACCAACAAAAATAGACTCAAGGAAACGGAGACCAAGGTTTGGTAATCAGAATTGTAATCCATTGGATTTGTAATCCACTATGAAAAAAGTATGAAATTTCCTCAAAAAATTAAAAATGAAACTGCCTTTTGACCCAGCTATGCCACTTCTAGCAATACATCCTAAGAAACCTGAAATACTAACTTGAAAGGCTATATACACCCCTATGTTCATTGCAGCATTATTTACAATAGCCAAGATTTGGAAGCAGCCCAAGTGTCTCTCAGTAGATGAATGGATCAAAGACTGTGGTACATTTACAAGATAGAATACTACTAGGCTATAAAAAAGTGGAAACCTTACCCTTGGCCACAGCATGGATGGGCATGGAGAGGATGACGCTAACTGAAACAAGCCAGTTAGAGGAAGACAAGTAAAATATGATTTCAGTCATATGTGGAATCTAATGAACAAAATGAGATAACAAGGAAAATAGAGACAGACTCAGAGATAGAGAGCAGGCTGACAGCTGTCAGGGATGGGGGTACACAGAGTGAAAAAGAAAAGAAAAAGAGAAAAAAGTCATGAACACAGACAACGGTTTGGTGATTGCCAGAGGAGGAAGTGTAGGGGGAGGTGGAAGAGGATATGGGGGGACAAATGGTGATGAACAGAGACTTGAGTTGAGGTGGTGAACACATAATACAGTGTACAGATGATGTGTTGTAGAATTATGCTCCTGAAACCTGTATAATTTTGTTAACCAGTGTCACCCCAATAAATTCAAATTTAAAAAATTAAAAAATTAAATTTAAAATAAATGGTACAATTAAGTTGTACATGGATATTGCTTTTTTGTCTTTAAAGTTTACTTTAAGTAATAAGAGCATTAGAAATGCCTCCAAACATACAAATGCGCTTTGCAATAAGAATGAACCTGTTTATATCATGATAGAGCTTACTATTTTTTTGTCTAACAAATACTGGTAGTAAAAATAAGAGACCGAGCATAAGTCCTGTTACATATATTATGTCTGTCACATACCTACTATTTGACCTTGACTAAGGTCAGTTTAATTTTTCAGGTTTAATTTATTCACTTGCAAACTTAAAGTGGTGCTATTTATCTTGTAGTCATACCTACTACACAGGCTGTGGAGAAGAAGCCACTGTCAGGGCAGAATATGGAGACACAAAATAGTTTCCTGTGGGCAGCGCTATCAGACAAAGGTTTATTTCCTCTCCCTAATAGTTTAACCTGTGTGCAGAATATATACAGAAAAAAACTATACTTGACTATTCAGGGGTAGGGGGAATGAAAATTGGTGCAAGAAATACCAATAACTTAAGCTGTGCAGATGACACCATCTTACTGGTAAAAAGCAGCGATGATTTGAAATGCCTTCTGATGAAAATGAAAGAAGAAAGTGCAGAAGCACAACTACATTTAAATAAAAAGAAGACAAAAATCATGACTACATAGACCATGAACACATCAAAATTGTTATTTTGCTTACTTTGGTTCAGTCATCAGTTTAAATGTCAACTGCAGCCAAGAAATTCAGTAGCAATGTAAGAATTAGGAAATGTCTTCAAGAGCAAAGATGTGTCTAGAGACTAAGGCTAAGAATATCTACATGCTCCATTACCAATTACTGTGTACCAGTGTGAAAGCTGGACACTGAAGGAGGCTGACAGGAAAAAAAAAAAGCTTCATTTTAAATACGGTATTAGCCTTGGCTGGTGTGGCTCAGTGGATTGAATGCCAACATGCAAACCAAGGGGTCATCAGTTCAATTCCCAGTCTAGGGCACATGCCTGGGCTGCTGGCCAGATCCTCAGGAGGGGGCATGCAAGAGGTAACTACACATTGATGTTTCTCTCTCTCTCTTACTTCCACCCTGCCCTTCTTTCTAAAACTAAATAAGTAAAGTCTTTTAAAAATATAAAATAAAATATGATATTAGAGGAAAGTTCCTAGACCATGAGAAAGAGAAATGAGTGGGTCCTACAGCAAATTAAGGCTGAAATATTATTGAAGGTAAAAATGACAAAACTGAAGCTGTCCTGCTTCGGGTACAATATGAGAAGGGAGGGTTCTCTGGGAAAGACTGTAATGCTAGGAAAAAATAGAAGTCAGCAGGCAAAGCGGACAATCAAATATCAAATAACTTAACTCCAAAAAAGAATCGTAGGCATGAGTTTACAGGAGTTGAGCAGTGCTATGAGAACAGAATACAGTGGACATCCCTAATTCATAGGGTCACAAGGAGTCAAGCTGTTCAATGGCATGTAATCCACACAGCATACAGAATAGGTGAGGTGGTCTTCTAGTGAAGAGACAGGGAGTTCTCATGTCAACTTTTGTGCTTTTTTTTACAATTATAACTGATAATTATTTACCTTTGTAATTAGTTCAATTTCTGTTTATACCACTACACTGTAAGTCTCTTGACAGTAGGAATAGTACTGTGTACCAGTGTGAAAGCTGGACACCGAAGGAGGCTGACAAGAAAAAAAAAAAGCTTTATTTTAAATATGGTATTTAAATATGGCATCCCTTGACATCAGGGATAGTATTTATCTTATAAGACTATGAATCCTCAGAATTCAATTCAGTGCCCAAACCAGAAAACCCTCAATAAAAATTTATTGAATTTAATAATGGCTTATGTTCTTATGAATATCAAATAAGGTAATATGTATGGGTAGCTTTCTATGGATGCTTAATTAAACTACCAGTGTACAGTATTAAGTTGTTCTCTCCACTAAAATAATGTGACTAATTCTAAATACATTCTAAGAAGAAATTTGTAAATAGGAGAAAAAAGATAAGGCTATAGTTCAAAAATTATACAACCATCTTTCAAACTGAAAAGTGTTATAAATACAAATGCTATTTAACTGTGTATGTTTATTATGTAATCTATTCTTGTATGTTCCTTTTAGGAAAACTTAGAGCTTTAGACTAGAAGAAATTATTGAAAATATTGTCAATGTTTAAATTGAGAAGGAGTCCAGAAGATTCTAACTTGAGTCTCAGCCTGTCCTATTACTAGCTGTGTGAAATTGAGATAGTCACTATACCTCCCTAAGCCTTAATGCTTTTATGTGAATTAGATAGTAATAGAGATGTTGTAAAATCAAAGAAAAACAATTCTGTAAAATACATAAACTTTATAACTATACTAAGCACACAGTAAATACTAGATAAATCTGATCTATAATAATGATGGTAAACAGAAACATTTTTTAAAATTTCCTTTAACCAAAGACTTTGTACCCATTGAAATTATGAAAGCATAAAGTTTCAATTTTTTTTCTAAACCAGAAGGAAAGCTGCTACGATAAAGGGACTCTTCATTTTTGAAAGATGCTTTCAATTTTCCTAATGTAAGTTATTCAACTTGAAGTTTTTAATAATTTCTTGTGATATTTTCTGAAGAATTTATTATGCATAGTGACTCAGAAATTTATAAATACTTGTTAAAGCTTATACCAGACAGGCATCAGCTACTAGGAGAAGTATATAAAATTTAGCATCCTAGGTAATGAAAATATCATTAATATTCATGCCCCATCAAAAGAGTCAAGCTCAGTTTTTTCAGTCATATAATTTATCAGTGTTCTCTATCAAATAATGTCTTTTAGTCACACCAACCATTCTATTCAATACAAGGCAATAGTAATATTATTACAAAATATAAGTACAGCTAGAAATGTAAATGTACTCACTGATTATTATAAACAACAAAATTCATATTCAGAAGACATAAACTTTCTGGCATTGGAGGATCTATATTTAATCTCTGTGCCTATGTCTATGTATAATACCAACTATGGAAATACTCAGGATCTTTGAGAATATTGCCAATAAAATGTGAAAAAATGTCCTTATTATCTTAAACTGCACAGTGTTCTGAAGCCAAAGTGAAGGGATTAGCACCACTGTTCAAAGGCTAATGTCAAAAGCGGCCCTTTTATCTTTTACTGAATTCGAAGATGTCAGGGCAAAGACACGGTTCGACTTCAAGAGGCGGAGATTATTTTATAACATTGGATGTACAGTGTATTTCTTAGGTGATTATAAAAGAAGGCAATAATGTACGGAGTTCCAAAAGAAAATACCACATTGTCAAGGCAACCAAATGGTTTTGTTATTTAGAGTCTATTTGGATGCTTTAAAAATAGATAACAAAAAGTAAAATAAATATTTGCACTGTCTATGGATCTAGGATTATCATGTGGAGAAATTCCACATCTTTAATATTATATTAACAACCTTTTAAATTTTGACTGAGGTGCTTTGTTTTTTCTTTTTATGCACACACATTCCTTTTAGGAAAAATTTATATACAGAAAAGTAGTTATGCATGTTAGCTTATGGATAGCTTGTAATATTCAAATAGATGCCTTATGCCAAATAGCGTTCTCCCTGCCATGGCTTTGAGTAACTCATTGTTATGCCAGAACCTCCGAGTCTCTATGGTGGCCGTTCATATTTCTGGTAAATCACTTTAATTTTATTTGGATTAGTTTTACATAAGTTTTAATCAAATGCTACATTTTTTTAAGTACAGGGGATGAGAAGAAAGAGGCAGAAGGAGAGGAAAGTTAGAGGGGGAGAGGAAAAAAGAAAAGAAGAGGGAGAAACTGAGGAAGAGAAAGAGTGTACACTTCTAACCTTAGATCGGTGAATCATTTCATATTTTAAATCAGAAAGAGACAAAGTCATGTCGACTAAAACAAAGGTAATATGCTTCATGAAATAAACAAGCAAAAATATTGTGAAAACAAATTAATGAAGCCTAAGAGGAAGCTTAAGATGTCTACATTTGCCTCATTGTGGTACAGGATCTGAAAGTGTACAACCTGGAATGGATGTTGCAGAGGACGTGATTGCAATACAGGGCAGGGGGTTGGGGGAAGCCTATCACTGACAGTTCCACTGTCAAGGGGTGTTGACAAACGCATAGCCATCTTACACTAAATCACAATAAGCTAAGAAAATGACTTCACCTTCAGTATAGCTTGATTCTTGGAACATTTAAATTAACTCCCTTGTGAAGTTCACTACAGTCCACTTTTTCAAAAATCACATTAGCTGTATGGAGTAAGCATTGCTAATTACAAAAAAATAGCCAGTGCAGGCAAACATAACCTTTAAGATTTTAAAAAGCCGATGGTTTCACAAAGTTAATATGATTGTTAGATATTGCTTGTCTTCATTCATACTTAAAATATATTTATTCAACAAGCATTAAGAATTTGATACATGCAAGGTACTGTGCTGGGATATTGAGGGAATAAAATGTGGTTCTCTAACTCAAGAAAATTACCACTGAATTTGAAAGAAAAAAAAGACTTAAATAAATATTACACAGAACAATTTATCATTGTGATAAAAATTGTTTGTAGAAAGTATAAATAACCTTTGAGAGAAGCAATTAGGATTTTGAGATGACATTACTAAATCTATTAAGGTCAATGGTAGTTACAGAAATTTTTGTTTAAGCAATGATTTTGCATGACCAATGTGTATAGAATGTCCGACCAGTATGTGAAAGAGGAACTGGAGGTGTCAAACATGTGCAATGAATAGCCAACTTTTTCAATTACAAGTTTTATTTTATCCCATTTTAAATTAATATTTAATTTAATTTAATTAATTTAAATTAATTAATTTAATTTAATTTAATATTTATTACATTTCTAGTTTTTTTTAATTCATGAGAAAAGAAACAAAAGGATTTCTCAAAGATATTCACAGATTAGGGTATGTATAGTTGTTCCTGGTGCAACCAAAAATGTTTTTTATTTTATATTCCTCTGGAATTCAGGTAAGTTTAAGCCTTTCTGATGAAACCGTGTAATGGGTCAAAAGAGTGTTTCAATGAGAAATCCGGAGAGTTCTTATTTTAAGAGAAAATTATACAACTCAAAAAAGAAAAGTTTTGGCCTGGAGGGAGTAGACAATTTTGAGCACAACATAAAATTATTTATCACTGAGATAAATCTCACAGCCCAATCCCTTGTGAATTCATATCTGAATAGTCTAGAAGTTTGGAAGATATTAAAAAAACCTGACTGAGACATCAATGAACACTGGCCATTTATGATAATATGAGAAAATAACTACTCTACCACCACAGCAACCAAATTTATTGTGGCCCAGTGTTACAATTTTCTTTTATTAAGATTGGTAACTTTTAATATTGGTTAAGCAAGTTTTGGATGAGTTTCTGTTACTTTCAATTAAAAAAATAACACAGGCAATAAATATTAGTATAAAGCCACATGGCCATGTATAATAACATTACCATTAACAAAACTTGGAAGATGTGGCAAAGATACCTATTTAGGAATGTGATCATTTCAATATTTTTGGTATTAAATTGATGACTGGGATATCTCATGAAAACAACATTGTGTCAGTGATTTTTACTTATGTATTATTAAATGTATATCTCACACTAAATTAGAACTTGGCAATTAAAAATAAAGTAAATATTAAGTCAAGGAAGAACAAACTATTTAAAATAAATGTAAGGAAACCAAAAAAGAAAACTTCATGCCTAGAACTAAACAGTATTTGCAGCCCAGATAATCACAGAATGCTGATTTAACCAAAAATAGTGATATAGGAAGGAAGAAGGTATGACACTGAGATATATTCCATAATTATAAGTTAAAGTATCAAATTTATCAATGGAGAAAAGCAGTATAAATATATTATTTGGAAATGCAAAAATAACAAAAAATTTTTGGAGAAAAATGGGAGTAAAGTTTTGTTTTACAAGGTATTTGAGGGTTTTTTATGAAAGATTAGTTTTATTTGATTTTTTGAATGATTTTCAAATATTGAAAGATAAATTTCATATCTACGGCTCAAATTGAATGCATGTGTTCTATATATAGAGAATTCATTGTTTTTTAACTCTCAATAAGAAGACATTTATGAATATCTCTGAATATTCTCTTATTTTAGTAAGGTCTTACACTTCCTTTGGCTAGACCTTTGTATAAATGAACCTTTTAAATGTCTATATTTTTATTGACATATTACTAAACATTCACTATATTCAGACTTTTTAGTAGATCATAAGACTATGGATATATGAGGGGAGACCCTAAAAAAAGAAATTATATGCTGGAGGGAGGGTCCATTATATTAATAGTACAGTATTCCCCCACAAGGCGAGTGTCTGGGAACCCATCTGTACCAGTACCAGCTGGCATTGTTGTATGAGGCTACATTTGAGCTTCAGTGAATTTTTTTGGAAGACTCAACATGTCTGCCCATTTCGTGATGGGTAATTTACAACCACACCTGTCCACACTGTGCTGAGTGTTCAGCAGTTTTTAACCAAAAATGGCATGACCCCTGTGCCCCATCCCCCCATTCACCCTAAATTACCCAAGTGACTCTTTTTTGTTGCCCCTGATAAAAAAACTGTTCAAAGGGAAATGTTTTGCCCATGTGGAAGAGTTGAAACACTAAAAGGCATCAAAATTGGTAAGTTCAAAAACTCTTTTGAGCAGTGGAAAAAATGTCTTGATAGGTATATTGCATCAAATGAAGAGTACTTTAAAGGTGACTAAAGTTTAA
This sequence comes from Mormoops blainvillei, assembly GCA_004026545.1. Classification (NCBI taxonomy): domain Eukaryota; kingdom Metazoa; phylum Chordata; class Mammalia; order Chiroptera; family Mormoopidae; genus Mormoops; species Mormoops blainvillei. The sequence goes on along the minus strand of PVJD01004602.1, from coordinate 107,270 downwards.
ACATGTAAGAATAAGTACACTATTTTTAAAATAAATTCTGTTTTTTGGGTTCTCCCTCTTAATGGAAAATGTTTCCTAGAATTGACAGTTCATATTTTTCTGGATGAAATAGATATATAAATTGTTAGAATTATGTGGTAAGTGTATTGATAGATGAAAAAACAATGCTGAAGTAGAATTACACAAAGGATGTTGGTTCCAAGAGGTGGAAAATAAATTTTGCCTTCTGAGAAAGAGAATTTAGAATGTTTAGAGAACTATAAATAGCCTGGAATAACAGGAGGAATGGCTACTTTTGAAGGAGAGCAGAAACTTGGAAGTATTGTCAGAGGAAGCAATGTGAAGTAATGGTGTGTTACTGAGATATTTTAATTAGAAGAGGGAAATGATTAATTATGCCTTTTCTGTACGAGCCATGGCTGCCCATGCCTTCCTTTAATTCCTGTTGATGAGCAGTGGACTCTTTACTTCTCCTTTACAGACTCATACATATATTGAAGTGATTGTTTTTCTCTATTTTAGTTCTTGCAACTGTGTTATTACTGTCACTTTAGGTACTCTTTTTCACCTTTTTGAAATTGCATGGAACTATTCTTTCATGAACATTGCACCTAATTTTCTTCAGAGTACATGTTAAACCATCTTTGCTTTGAAATGCTTCTGATTTGCATATCTATTTGGAAGTGTTTTAGACATCATCCTTTACTGAGGGCTCACACAGTCATATACACACAACTACAGCCTTATTACTATCACAGAGAATCTTAATTATAAAAAATGTGAGAAGTCTATTTATAAAATAAGAACACAATGTACAATCTCTATTGATTACATCTAAGCATTTCAGTGTTGAATCTCACTAAGTCATATTAGTGGTATGAGTAAGTGTATTATTCTAATCGATAGATTATTCACAGGTAGACTAAGAGATAACAATATAAGTAACGTTAAGTATATAAACAACTTTTCAAAATATGGAAGGCACTTTTTGTTTTACGAAATAATTATCTGCCCTGTCACTGGGGGTTACATTTGATTTCCTTTTGAGTTTTATTTTTTTAAACAGTATTCATTGATGTTTTGTCAGTGCATAATGTTTCATCTATATAACCAAACTCAAATAGTTTTAATTTTTTTTTAATGTGAGACAACTCTGTTCCAGTTTTAAAATTTTATCTTTGAACACATCAGTCCACTCCAAGTCTCATCAGACATATTAAGGTAGTCAAATCAGCAGGAAACTTTTGTCCTAATAATTATTTTGTCTAAAACTGGATGAAGACTGACAATGATAATAAAGAACTATAGAAGTAACAGGAATAGAGATAATGAATAAGGGGATGTTCTGCTAACTTCCTCAAGGAGCTGTCTCTTTCTGTGGATTATAATTTAGTTTTTACAGTGATTATTTTGGCAACTGGATGATATACAAACTAGGAAAACATGGGAAAAAACCCTGCCAGACAAACAGAAAGGTCAAGCCATGTGACCGATCTTCAGATTAGAAAACACTACATCTATGAAAGAAGAAAGGGGGTTGGAGGGCAGAGGTAGAGGAGGTTTATAAATACAAAGGTGGAAGACTCCATTATCATCTCCCAATTTTTAGAATGAGAGACCAAAAAAAAAAAAAAACAACAACAACAAAAAAACCCAAGATTAAACCATGGAGAGAAAGATTGGTTAATTCATCCGGAATATCTATAGTGGTAAAACAATATTTAGACAAGTTTAGGTGGGAAATCAAGCACATGGCTATGAAAAATCAAAAGCTGCTAGACATTAAGACTTTTTATTTTTCTGGTGAAGGCTACATCCTTGGCATTAGAGAGCACTTTCAAAATTGGCAAGGTGATGCTCAATTTGGGGGTCTGGGAACGCTCCGATACCGTAAGAAGAAGTCTCAGGAAAGAAGTGTATAATATATATATTTATATTATATATAAATACATAAAATAGATATACTGTATTTTATTTCAATGTTGCAAAATATAACCAGCAACACTGAAATACAAAACAAACTGACAGTAGCAGAGAGGAGGAGGGAAGAGGGAGGGGGATGACAGGGGAAAAGGAGGGGAAGGGTCATCAAGGAACGTGGATAAAGGACCCATTGACAGAGCCAAATAGGGGAAGGATTGAGGGTTGGGAGGTTGGTGTGGGTGGGGCTGGGGAAAGTGGTGGTAGGGGGGTAAGTCGACAAAAACAAACAAAAAACAAAGTGGTCAGGGGAGGCTGGGAGTAGTGTGGAAAATTAAGAAGCTAAAGATCTGGTGTGTGCAGCCCATGGGCATGCACTAAGAGGTGTGGGGATGATGGGATGGGATGCAGGGTGGAGAGGATATGGGGCAGAAATGGGACAACTGTAGTAGCTTACTCAATAAAATATACCAATTGAAATTTTTTTTAAAAGAAAAAAGTCTATTATATAAATATAATGCATTTTGAGAATAATATCTCAAAAGTAAGGCTTTCAAGGCAATATAAAAGTGTAATCAGTGAACTCTTTAGTTCCCCGATATACTAAGTTACTGAACTGAGTCTAAACTGGAGCATCCAGCCTTCCAGATTCAATTCAAACTATTTTTCCTGGTGGCATCTAGGAAAAAAAGCAAAAAGCCAAAAATTACACTGCCGTATTACTTTGGGGATGATTAACCAGTACTTTTTATATAAATAATTTTAAGTAATTAATCCCAGTATCAACTGAAACCTAGAGAGGCTAAAAAACGTCACAAAGTAAATTACTAAGTGGAGGATTGAACTTTATTTTGTCTCGGATGTCTATTTTGTCTCCACTTATCCAAATAAATGAGTGTTGTGAACCCTTGTCACCCCTGATATGGAATAGAATTTTCTCAAGGGAGAGAAAAGCTTGGCTCATGGATGTCTCCAGCTGCTTAATGGGAACCTAGATGAGCTCTATCAAATAAATTGCTCCCAGAATTAGAGGCTTGTTTTCCAGAGCAGTTTAGGAATTATCTTGGAAGCTTTCTTTAAAGGCACTAAATGTAGATTATCATGGGAAATATTAAAGATGGATTAAATACACATTTTCTGGTTTTTTAGAGAAAGTGTTTTGATTGGGAGGGGTGGTTAATTCCATAAAAAGCAATGGGCTTTTATTTCTAAAATATTAATGCAAAAGCAAACTAGACGATGTAAATTGTATTTCAGAAAATCTATACTGATGAGCTGCAAAAAGAATGTAAACAAATATAAACAGAAATTAAACAGATATAAATTATAACACGTGCAAATAACTATCATTAGAATAATAGGTAGAATACATATTTCATGGCATTTTGTGGGAATGGCTTACAGATGATTGACTGCATGGGTTCCTTCTCTTCTGAGGGACAGGACCGAGGTGTGTAGACGTACAGATGCATCCTTTCACGTTAGGGACTCATCAGGCTATACTCCTAAAGCTTAATATTTATAATGATGCAAGGGTTCATGAACTTATAACTCTTTTTTTGTAACTAAGACAAATATCTTATTCTAATATAAAACTAAGCTTACTTGAGTATTTATCAGTTATGATTAGAAAGGACAGATTCAAGAAGCAAATAATTCATCAAGAGGGGAAAGCAAGTTGTAGCTCCCTTTGCAATTCCTCTCCTACGGCTTCACTGATAATCTATCTCCAGGAAGCAGTGACACACATGACAATGATTTGTGCTCCACGAGTTTGTCCTCGCAGCATTTCATTGCAGGTAATGCTTCACATGTAGAGGAGACTCTCATGTGAAAAGGCTTTCTTAAGCCTTCTTACCTTTCCCCCTGTTTTAAAGTGTAGGTATGCTACATTAACTCACGAGAGTGCTTTTTTCTTTCTAACCCTGTAGACACCTTATTTTTCAATTAAATGGTGTGTTTATCTTCTTTTTAAGTTCTATTTACTCTTATCTAAAACATTACCTTGCTTAAACTACATTGCTCTTGCTTGATTACATTTTCAGTTAGGGCTGAAGTGCCATGATGTAGGAGACAATTGTAAGCAGAACCTTGCTGCAAAGTACATAATTAATTAGGCCAATGAAGACACATTTTATCTCTGAAAGGCTACAGTATGCCGAGCACTCTTCTTGAAATCATGGAAACATTGTCTATTTCCTATAACTGAAAAATTACAGAGAGGGGACAAGTGGTGGAGGAGTGTCACTCATTCAATAAAAGCAATTTACTTCCTTTGTGCACTTCAAAAAAGTTTTGCATCTGACTCATGTATCCAAAACATTCATTTGAAAATTATTTAAAGGAACTGCAAGTACAGTACTATAAACTTGAACTAGATAAATGAGCATGTTAAATTAACTCTTGATGGTAAGGGAAGTGGTGAGATAGACAACTCAATAAAATAAAACTCTTTGGATTGCTCAACTTTAACTGACGAGTACCTGAGGATACATGAGTGAGCATTTCACAGGATTTTCTAGGTCAGAGGGAAATATAGAAGGTCCTCAAGGAACATTGTTTGTTTGTTTTTTTAACTTTTTAAATTTATTTTATTTTTAGACAGAGGGGAAAGGAGGGAGAGAGAGAGAGAAACAACAATGCACAGTTGCCTCTCACGCAGCCCCTGACTGGGGACCTGGCCCACAACCCAGGCATGTGCCCTGACTGGAGAATCGAACCTGTGACCCTTCGGTTTGCAGGCTGATGCTCAATCCACTGAGCTACACCAGCCAGGGCCAAATAACATTGTTTTATTCAACATAACTTTTTTTATAACATTGATGAGATGTCTTAGGGACCTAAATTTTATTTCTGCCAATTAGCCTATGGCAAAAGTGGTTTCCTTATACTCAGTCCTCTTAAAAGATGAAGAACCTATCAATGACGTTAAGTGAGGGCTTATTGCATACTATTATATAAAGAATTATAACAAAACATGATAAGTTAAATATTAGTGCTTTTCCTAAAACAACAAATAGGTAAGCATTAGGGCTGTCTGTTATGATGGAGTTAAGGCTGGAAATCTGAAGAAAAAGAAGAATCTTGAATTATAAGTCAGACTTTCAAAGGTAAGGAATGAGCAAGGGAGTCAAGGCACCATTATCATCATGAATGATTTTAGGAAACTGAGAAATCTGTTGTTTAAAAAAACAGATTTTATTGAGAAAGACAGAAGTAGATCAAGACCACACTTCTGTTAAGACATTCATGCACTTAAGCTAGTAAACCTTTCGATATTAAAAACTAAAATGAACAACTGTATAACATGCAGAATGGAAAGCTGTAACCAAAGTTAGAAGCCCTTTCTTTCCTAATACATACTAGCTATGTCAGTTACAACTCACATCCAGATTTAAAGCTCAGAGATATTTATTTTCTGAAGTTTTTATTTATACCACACAGTCTCAGAGATGTGTGTTATAGGCACTCCCTTCAGAAATGGCTCAACTGAGGGACATTTTTGAACCTGAATACATAAATATACACTACTTTCTTTTTTTTGTTTAAATAGCAGCAGGATTTTTTAAAATCCAAGACCATATTTTCTTAAATCTTCCCCAAACATTTTTAATAAACTGTAAAGAAAAGCTATTTTTGATGTGGGGGGGAAATTACTTACTCACATACACTTCGTTATTATCAACTTCTCAAAGAGTACTTGTAACCGACTGTTTAGCATTGTCCAGTCCCAAGAAATACCTGACATTTATATATTCTTGTCAATTTTAACTGAAAACAGGTTGGCTGTGACTGTTCAGGGTCATTAATTACCTCCTTTAATGCAGGGACCTGAGATATTAGAGTATTTTGCCTGTTCTCTTACTTTTTTAATTTATCTTTTGTCTTTAGGACAAAGCAAAGCATTGCTGCACAGCTGCTAAGCACACCAGCCTCAGAAACAAACTGGGTAGTGAGATTAAACACCAGGAGATAGTTTGAGTTTTTCAAATTTGCGCTGCTAATGTAAACAGCCCCAAGATCTCATCAGTGAAAGTTGAAGGGGACTTGGTGGGTGGGCTTTCTTCTCCCTGCTGGGAAAAGCAATGGTTAGCCCTTAAGGAAAATAAAACAAAACCAAATGAAACAAAAAGTTGAATCATAAAATTATACCAGGAGCAAACTGACATCTTAAGACTTAATTATTCTTCAATGCATGAATATTTAAAATACAAACTTTACCTGTATGATAGTCACTTTATTATCTTAAATCACAGTATCTGTGATTGTAATAAGGATTTCAAAAGCTTTAATGGGAAAATATTATATTCTTACCTAACTCAATGGTTATACTTATATTTAATTTATATTGTATTGATGTAGCTTTTATTCTTTTTAAGAAATATACTTTTATGTTGGAAACAAGAGGATAATCTAGCTTCTTATTCGTTGTTATTTGAGAGATTCCGTGTTCTTGTTCTTTTATAAGGTAATTTACACCTACTCCTTTTTCATTTTTATAATTACAACCTGAAGAGCAATATGTATGATCTCACATTTGCTTTTTAATAGCCATAAAATGACCTCCCTGACTGTAGGTCTCTGTGTTCTAATTCTTTCTGCATTATTTTACAATATTAATTTTCTTAGCCAATAAGAACAGAGCCCTTGAAGACTCCTGCAGTGTGGTGTCCCTGTCCCTAAGACAGTGTTTACAGAAAAGATGTGTCTGTCCTTCCCTCATTTTTGAATGACTAATTTGATGCTACTATTCCAATTAAAGTCATTTTGAGCAAAGTTTAAATGAGCAGAATGGTATTCATTGTTCTCAGATTCTCATGTCAAAGTTTGTGAAATTATGGCTAATGGCATCATATAAATGTTGTTTTAGTTCATTTGCTAATGTAAGTGTTATGGTTCACTAACAATTTTGATCTGTTACTGTCAGGAAGGATATTAAAAGATGGTCTCCAGAACTGTTCATCCCAAATGATAAGGTCAAAGGTTAAAAAATATTGTGTTACCAATAAAAGTAAACAAGATAGCATTGCCACCACCAGTCTTCTAGAATTATCGTATCAAGAGATATCAGTCCCATCTACATCCCCATCTTCTCCCCCTGCACTATTCACTGGGTCATTTGGATGCAGTATATGAAAGCTGTTAAAGGCTAAACTATTATTTGGAAATGGAAATCTAGAGCAAAACCTACATTTTTAATATTAATACCTGGATTTTTCCTAAGTACCTGGGGGAAATATTTGGACTCTCTTCTGGTCCTATCTATATTTTTTTCTGTGTGTGTGTTTGTGTGTGTGTGGTGTGTGTCTTTTCCTGAAACCATGACCCAGACATTCTAAGCTGAGATAATTTCTATCCTGGTTTCTTCCTTTATCCTAATCCGCAGTTGCAGCGGTAGCATATATTGATTGTATTACTAAGAACACTTTCTCCAAGATTCTCTTCACAGGTTTTATAGTCATTTGTTTATATTTCAGCTTCATCATCATTGTATAAGCAACCTTTATGTGCCAGGTACTCTTTTAAGCTCTCACACTATATTAACCTAGTTATTTCTCATAGAAACTCTTTGAGGTAGGTGTTATTGTTGTAACCTCTCCCTTCTTTTTTTTTCTTAGAAAGATGTAGAAGCACATTGAAGTTGTGTAATTTACCTATGAGTACACAGTAGCACAGCTGGGGTTATGAGCTAGTCAGTTTAGGTCCAGAGTTTGAGTTTGGTACTAACCATTTTATAAAGTTCTCATCATCTTTTTTTTCTTTTAATTCCATTCAGGAGGCTGTCTAATCTCTGACCTTATGATTTGAGGTTCATTTTCCTTATTATGAGTTTAATCACACTCAACTAACATTTTTCTATGGTCTGCTTATAGACTTGTATTAGAGTATTTACATTAAGTTGTGTTAAGGACTGAGTGCAGTGAACTCGGCCAGGGATACTGTCAGTGATGAGATGGATTTTGAACTGGGTCTTAAAGGACTTGTATGAGATCTCAGGATAAAGTTGTGAAGACAACACATATCAGTAATTGAACAAAGTACAAGCAGAATCATAAAGTCATACACTATCTTGTCATATACAAGAGCTGTGGTAACTGTAGCATCCAAATTTGTACTGACTGTGGGTAGCAGTGGGAAAAATCCTGAAGTAACTTACTTCAAGGCACAGAGTTAAAGATAGTTGAGTGGTACTTACATTTTACTCAGCCTCTCTTTCTCTTGTTTTTAGTTTCTTTACAGACAGAACCATCTCCCCCACTACCTTGGCTAGAGCAGCAGAGTTAAGGGAAAGTTAAGGGCATTAGGCTGAAAAATAAGATAGACCTGAGTGTGTAATTCCTATTTTTGTCACTAAGAATCTGTGTGACTTTGGATCATTTCTTAACATTCCTTTGCATTGTGGGAAAATTAATATCACCTGTTATTAGTAAAAGCCAATGCTTTCAATTCTAGGTGACTGAAGTGCAGCTTTAACTGCCTCTGAGCTGAGCAACTAGAGAACACCTCTAAGTAAGTAAATAGGGCAACTTATCTGATTAATTTTTTATCCCTTGTTTTTTACTAAACATCCTTCGATGTTGTCTTTTTAGCCTGTATCGGTAAAAGGATTTATTGCAAAATTATGGAAAACCCTTTCTGACAAAGTGTAGATTCAGATCATATACTAAATGCCAAAAACTCTTCGGTAAGAAGATTCATATGATTTTGTAGGCTCTGTAAGGCAGTTCTGTTCTGCCTCTGCTTTCTGCACACACTTCACATATGTATAACCTAAATTGTCCATTTTTCCTACTGACCTTTTCAACTGGTAGCTTGCATGTCTATCTTCAGAACACCTTGCCACAGCTGGCACACAAAGTGTCCAGTAGGCAATAGTGTCCCTAGAAACTCCTCCAAAACATTTTTCAATTAAATGTATTGGGGTCACATCACTTAATAACATTGTAAAATTTCAGGTGTAAAACTTTATAATACCACATCTATATACTTTATTTATTGTATGCTCACCGCCCTAAGTTTAGTCTCCTTCCAAAACACATTTTTAAAGTGAGCATCCACATTCTGTTCTTAAAAGGCAAGTGTTCATAACCATGCTTTAGAAGAAATGAAGAATGAAAAGCAGATTTTAGCAGATGTTAAAATATAACAAATGTGTATCATGAACCATAAGATGATACTATAGCAAGAACTAGAGATACCTGGTCCATCTCAGCCAATTATAATACTTCCTCATATTTACTGAGCACACTCTTACATAGTGTGTTTTTACTGAATTTAAAATTTTATAATCTTTTACATTTTCTTGACCAGGTGAAAACTCCTTGAGTTTTGGTATTGCATATTTTCTTTTTCATCTTATATGGTATATGTAATTTAATAACTCATAAAACAATCAGTTAAATGAAGACAGTTCTTTGTACTGATTTAAATGATTATTTTTATTGTGGTTGAAAAAAAAAACTAGAACACTGAATTTATCTAAGAGCATACACGGTTTTCCTATACATGTATTATATCCATCTGTAACAAATGCCAGGCTGTAGTATAATAACTAACCTAAAAAAAGTTGACCTGTTATTATCATTAATATTTTAATGATGTTTATAACAATAGTTTTGTCACGATTAAGTTAAAATGATGTTAAATTAAATATTTTTAACCTATAAAACTCCTGATTTATTTTGGTATGTAATTTTATAACTGCATGTCATAGCAAATTTCTAATATATTATGAAGAGAGTTGCAAAATACATCTTCAAGCAGTAGTTTTGTTGGGAAAAGATAAACTATGTAGTTAAATTGTGCATAAGAAAGCAATTGAAAATTTTTTCTGAGTGCAGTCTTCAAGTGGTTATATTTTTAAAATAATTATACAAGCATATTTTTTCCCTTCTTCAAAATATTAATTTATTTGATGTACTTAATTTCCTTCTATTATAATTTAGAATTTACTTTTGAGTTTGATGGTGTTTGTTTATTGACATTTAAGTAGAAAAAAAACCTTAATGAACCAATCTGTTTTTATCTAAGAGCACAATTAGATAAGTTCATTGCCCTGAATATTTACAAGATAAGAAAATTTAAGAGTACTCTCTGTTAAAATGCTATTTAAGTGTTATGGCACATACATGTGAGATGTGCACTACTATGAAATGAATACTTAAAGAAAGTGTGAATTGAACTACAATTTTGTACAACATGTTGAATTTATTCCTATATTCTTGATATTAGTTTATAATTGTACTTTCAGCTATTAAACTAACATTTACTCGATTTACATAATAGGCTTTCATATACCATTGTTATATTTGTTGCTCATTAAGGAATATATACTTGTCATTGTTATCCTAAAAATTAAATATTACCCCTACTTGATGACTTTAGAAAGCTTAAATGATGAATCAATTCAAATATTTCCATCAAGATATTGAAGAACTGATTGTAAATCATGAAGCATACTTTTTACTTTTCAGGCACTCATAAATGTGAGAATGTCAACTTTAGCAATCCTCTGCTGAGACCTTGATATACATTTTGATTTAGACCCTTTAAATAATTGTGAGTTGCTGTTTTAATTGATTTTAATCTTTCTCTAAAAGGATATTGAAAGAACTCACGAGCTTAACAAAGCTTTGAAGCATGAATCTGTTTAAAACTACAGATATAATAAACTGTCTTTGTTCCTCGCTAAAATAAATATTTAGAAATCCAAGGACATAGAAGGCAAAAAAGTACTTCTGTTATTAAACATTTAACTAATCACGAAATACTGATCATCAAGCTCAACCTCTTTATTTTACAGTGAAGAATTCATCATATTCCCCAAACTCTGCTTTTACTTGGTTACAATGTGGGACTCGTGTCTCATATGCATTGTCTAGGACAGTTTAAACAATACCATCTAGTGTGTCATAACAAAATAGCCTTAAAAGGCACTTTGAAAAGAAAGATAATATCAAATTTATTTTCAGAAACTTTTGTTATCTAAGTTTGAGGTACTACTTGTGCATAGTTTATCATTTTGAAAATCACCTAAGAGTTTCATTCAAAACCTACCTTTCCTGAACAAAATGAAAGCAGTCGAAGTGCATAGGAATTTCCCTTGCATATATTTCTCAATAAGAAAGCTTAAGGAATAGAGCCTCAAGAAGACCTTTTTAGAAAGGATATATATATTTTTTCTTAGAATTAGAAAATTAGCTCTGTATACCTAGAGAGAAAAAATACTGCTTTCGTGATTATATAGTTGTAAACAATTTTCTCTAAGACTACATTCTAACATTTAGACCCCACAACATGTGAATTTTAATTATTAGTAAACAGTAAACCAAGAGGCAGGAACTAGTATTATATAAGGAAAGTAGGCATCAAGATAAAAGAAAGGGATTTTCCACTAAAAAGGTTAGGGATATATAACCAAGACTAATTAATACAGGGAGTATGAAAGAATTTACGAATGCATTCAACAATAAGCAGGAACTCAGTGTTTCTGATCTTCCCACCAGATTGAAACGCTGAACGAGATAAACTCTTATTTTATTCCTACTGAAGTCCTTTTGCTCTCAACCCTACTGAAGTTCAGTTATCAGAAAAGAACACTTCCCTTTTTCCTGATTATCACATCAGAGCAAGTAGGAGCTGACATAGTAGGGCTGGTTATCCATTTGAAGAGTTGGCCCCCAGCTGGGTTCTTTGCAGTTTAATTGGAAAGGTAGGGAAGCAATTAGAAACTAGTTGCTCCAAAACCAGAGATATATCCTGGAGCCAGCTGTGTTGTCTAAACGCATTTCCCATGCATGGCAATTAAAAAACGATTGGGAGCCTACTGACACTAAGTCATAAGAGACCTTTTAAAGAAGATGGGTAGGATGGGGCTTAAGTGTGTCACAGGGAAGTTACAGCTATGGGAAGTGGAAACAGAGAGAAAAATCAAGATCAGAATAAAGCTCAAACTCAGAAAACATTTTAACAAATATAAAAGAACAATTAATCTATATTATTAGCAGAAACTATATCTGCATTACCTCCAAGGAACAATACTCAAAAATTACCTGTTTTTTCACTATTGTATTCATGTTGAGAAAGCAGTCTTATTTATATTTTATTATATTTCTCATTATATTCTCTTAGTATATTTTATTTATTTCTCATTCAAGCACAAACTCATGCTCCACCCCATACTTCTCAATGTACTTGATAATATTTAGTCTTTTTTTGAAGACAGCGAGTTAGAGTGGTTAATGTGGAAATAAAAGTGAATCCTGGTGCTTAAAATGTTATTAGAGAGTTTGTAAAACTCTGTATTCTACATGCACTGTGCATAGATGAGGTACATACATTAATTATATTAAATCAGACTAATTTTTTGAGGAACTTTTCTGAATTAGTAGAAAATCCACAACATAGGGAAATTTTAAAGGAGACTAATTTTTATGTTTAATAAAATGTCTATTAAGGTAGTATCACAAGATAAATCATGCAGGAGCTCAGTAAAAATGAAAAAAACAAACAAACAAACAAACCAAAAACAAAGTAAAGTAATTGTATAAAGAATGGCAATTGGTGCTGACAATTAAAAAAAATATGTAAATCATTTTACTACCTAAAAGTGATTTGAAAAACCTCTTGAATCTGAACATGGACATAGTTGTAGTAATCTTTTTGAAACTGTGAACAAAAGTGATAGGTAACCACTTGTATTCTATTCCTCAGAGTAGGGTCCTAGGTCCAAAATAATCATTCAAGTCCCTCACATCCCATACACTCACTCAGACAGCAAACAACCCAGAGTCACTGCCCAGTGAGTCCTTTCACAACCTTGAATCCTTTGTAGAAACACTAAGGAGATAACCAATCTTTTGGATAATGTGGGGTTGTGTTGCTAACAAAAGAACTTCAAAATAGCATAAGACAATACACATTTAGTATTCACTCCTATAACAGTCCAGTATGTGACACTGGTTGTAAGGCAGTTTTGTTCAATAGAGTAAGCTAAAGATACAAACTATTTTGCATGATAGTTTGCTATCCCCTAGGATTTGGGGGTCTTGTAACTGGAGGAAGGAGAGAGAACAAAGACACACACATTTTAGAACAGGAGAACTTCCCTTATTGCTACTCACACACTGTAGGTGAAATAAGTCAACTGGTCGCAGCTGGAGGACGGGTGGAAGAGCGTTGCTGGGAAATGGTGTCCCCAGCTGGGCCCCACGCTCCAGTCAGAATTCCTCACTAGCCACCAAAATTTGCTCTTGACAGTTCTTCTTGCCACTGATACCTCTAACAAAAGGATTAAATAGAAATTAAGGGATCATAAATGCCTTGGAGTGTTGGAGTATAAGCAAAGTGGGTTCTATAAGAACTAATTACAGTTTTAAATCATTTTATGATAAATTATATAAAAAAGGGAACTAAAATGAACATTTATTTTTATTTTCAGTTTCTTGACACAGTCCCGCAAAATAAAGTGAATTAAAGCTGCAAGTAACATAATAAGTTAGAAATATTCTAGTGCCAACTTTGCAAATTAAACTGTGTCATTTTGGGTAAGTCACTATATATTTCTTATTCTGCTATTTAACACATGCTGGAGGGTTAAATTAGTTCATATCTAAATATTCATGAAAGTTTTAAGCTTTTGATTATTTTTATTTATAAGTTAGGAAAATAATCTATCATTGTTATAAAAATTCAATTCAACAATTAATTGTCTTTTACTGTAAAAGAACCTGGGAGTTTAATGCATAATCAAAGCTAAGACTGAGCCTATAATTATGTGCCAGCCATTATCCCGAATGTCTATTTTTATTTATTTACACATCCCAATAGACCTGGTATTATAGTCTCAATTTCACATACATACACATTTATGTATGATGTTGAAGGTGTCCAGAAAAGTCATCGCCAAGACATGCTAATTTATTGAATTATTTTGAGCTGAAGGCAATCGAGACCCTGTGGTCTCATGAGAAACTTTCACCTTTCTCTTAAAGAATGTAAATTTGGGGCCTAGCCTATAATGAATTATTATCAGAAAGAACTTTTCTGACCTATCGGTAGGTCAGAGCAAACATCTAATTACTGACCACCTACTCTTCTCACCAATCTGCAGATGACACTCCTCCCTTCTGCAGCCTCAGGCACTTTACCTTAGCCTTAGCTCAGAGCCTCATTTTACCTTCGTGTCTCCGAACCTCTCATGTGTGTAGGGTTTCTCCTTGAGCAAAAGTAATTAAATTTGATTTTTTTCTCTTGTTAATCTGTCACATGTTGATTTAGTTATTTGGCCACCTGGAAGAACCTAGAAGGGTAGAAGAAAATTTCTTCTTCCCATAAAATGTATATTTCACGATGGGAGTTTCTGTTCCCTGAAGACATTATCCTAAATTGCATCTATGTTCTAATAAATCAAGGTAATCTTGACTATCATGTGAACATTTGGGAAGCAAAGCTATACAAAATTTTCCATATATAAAATCACAGAGATACTACAATGATATTGTTTAGTTTATGAGATAGCATTGCATCATATTATTTTATATAGAGTAGGTAGTTAGAAAAGATCTGAGAAAAAAACACACCAAATGATTAAAAGCGAAGAAGTGACATAAGTATGTATAAAGTGTATTTTAAAAATTGATACTCAGGTCTGGAAATATGAAGGCAATGTAATATGACTAGAATTTCTAAAATTTGGAGACATTTATTGAATAAATAAGTATATTCTAACCCATTTCTAATTTTCAGACATAGAATTTAATATAGCTCAAATATATTTTCCTGTAAATTGTAAAATAAGAACCTAAAAATAGGCATAAAAAGATTTAAAATATATATATGAATGCAAAATATGTAATTGAATAATAGATTTTTTAATTGGTATTAGCATTTTTTATTTCATATACATTCAATTTATTAACTATTCATTCAAAATACATTCAGAAAAGATTGCAAATATGAAATATGTGAGCTGTGTAATGCTACAAAAAACTGAGTACTTAACTTCAGTGAGACAAATACTTTAATACCCCTAATACACTTTTAAAAAAAATGAAAGCGTGATTGACAACTGCCACATAGAGTTGCGACAGATGAGCAGAAAAAAAATTTTTTTGACTATAGGTCACAGAGAAATTTACAGGGAAAATATATCTTCTGTGCTAGTTCTTTGCAATAGTACGCTGGTAATTGTAAGAGCAGTTTTCTTCCATGGAAAGTTTAGAAGAGTAAAATGACAGAACTCCCAGAGATGATGTTCTGTGTTTACCTACCAGTGAGAAAATTCAGGAGTTGGTGTTGATCAAGTAATTGGAAAAATCAATCTAAAACATATTAGGTCAGTTTTAGTTAGCTATTTGGAATCTATCTGCATAATAGACATGAAATTCTGGGATGGGAGAGACCTCTCAAAGGAGAAATATGCAAAGATTCTAAGGATAGATGTATATAGAATAACAATATATAGTGTAAACAGCTGCAATCAAAGAATCCAACCCTCTTACACCATCATTCAGGAAGGCGGCTTGGCTTCCCTGGAGATGACCACTCAATATTGTCAGATACCATACATTCAAAAAGTTTATTTATCCTATGCATTATGTAAACAAAAAAGACTTTCCACGAAAATAGCTTACTCATCATTGTGAAATGAGAGAAACAAATATACAGGGTCTGGCAGTAGTAAGCTGCTCGTGGTTCATAAGGGAATAATATGGATATAATAATCTATAGTTTTAATGTGAACATTTCACATAAAATTTCATATGGTGTGCTTGAGTGTGATAATGTTGTTACAGACTGACATGCTCATGATTTGGTAATAAAAGATTTTGTCCCTGGCTAATGAGGCTCAGTAGACTGAGTGCCAGACTGAACCAAAGCATTGCTGGTTCGATTCCCAATCACAGCACATGCCTGGGATGTGGGCCAGGTACCCAGTGTGTGTGGGGAGCATGAGAGACAACCACACATTGATGTTTCTCTCACTCTCTCCCTCCCTTCCCCTCTCTCTATAAATGAAAAAGTAAAATCTTAAAAAACAAAATTTGTAGTAAAAAAGGGATGTTATTGTGCTGGATCCTGTATACTCTCCTTGACAAGATTCTACTGACAGTTTTTGGTGTCTTTGTCTTGAAGTAGTTTATTTGGGAAAAACAGAAAATTTTCAGATATTGTGTGCTTACATGTGCTAAATAATTAATAGCAGGGTCTTTTTCTTATTAACATTACCCCTAAGATATTTCCTTACCTCCAATATCATCTACAAAATGTCAGCTGTTAGTAACTCAATACCTATGAATATATTTTACTCTCTCCTGTACCCTGAAGCATTTGTCTGTATTTTCCATTCATCCTTTCTGTTTTTTTGTTATACATACACTGGATTTTACTTTATATTTTTTCGGTGGTGTGGTAATGAGCTGTTTAAATTTGCTTATTTCTTTTTAATAAGAAAACAATAATTTTACAATTGACACATAATTTGAAAACAGAAATACAATTAAGATGTTATGACATTTCTTGTTAAACTTATTTCTTCCTCCTAAGCATGGAGTTTTTATTTATTCATTTAATACCAAACATAATATAGGCCACACACATTGTTAAGAAACGGAATTATAAAAATTATTCAAAAAAAGAAATAATCAGAGAAGAGCACTATAAACACCTAGAAGACAAATATAAATTGAAGTAATCTAAAATATTGGATTGAAAATAACAGTAGGATCTGATGATTAACTATATTTAATATATAGTTATTTTCTTCAAAATCGAAGAATTTGAGTAAAATAATGAATGGGAAAAGTGGTATCAATAGTGCAGCACATTAGAAGTTAGAATAGGGTTGCATTTGTGTAGAAGCAAAAATAATTTTTCTTCTATCCTTCTTAGTTCTAGGCTTAGACCTTTGTAATAAAATATAGATTAACAGGAAAAACATCCCAGAAGTTTATTAACATGTGTACCTGTTAAGAAGCTGAGGAGGCTAAGAAAGGACCCAGAGCCATAAAAATCCAATTATTAGAGGGGAGACCCTGCAATCAGGCGGGCTGCGTCCAAACTGGTGCGGCCCCAAGGGAAAGGGTAGCGGGGTTTCAACTGGTGTTCGGAAGGCTGCCAGCGGCAATGTCTCGGTTGCCTTTGATAATAGGGAACCTTGTGGTCAGGTAGGTAGCTGGTGCTTACCCTCTTTGTTTCAGCACAGGCGGTGGCTCAGGTCCTCCAAGTTCCAGCACATTCTAACAGTACCTTATGTCCATCAGGGGATACCTGGAGGAAGAATAAGCACTCAAAGGTGCCTTAGAAATCTGGTTTAAAAAACATTTTAATTTAAAGCTAAAAGAAGAAAGGGGAAGGGGGAGGCCAGTTATGAGGCGGTTACTAGAGAAAAGCATGACAAACCAGGGGTAGGTTGTTATGTAGATTTAAGTCAGTGCCTTCTGCTTTGATAAGATTCTCCTGTGATTTAGAGTCATTCTTCTCTTCCTGGTAAGGAGAAGGAGAAACCCTTACAAATGGAGATTTCCCTTAGAAATGTAAATTTCTTTTACACAAGGGTGACCTGTGGTTTCTTTTCAGAGCTTCTCCAGTGCCAACATAATCAGCTTAAAATAATCCTTATGACAAAGAGGCATATTTTAGGGTGGCACATTCTTCTATCCTATAGTTTCTAAATACTTAATCAATATTAGTTGTTTCATTATGTTTTGATTCATTGCAAAATAAGTTTTTCAGCTTTTAATATTAGCTCTCATCTATTTCTACCTTCAGTTTATTTATATTGATATAATGCAAATTACATGGGAATACATACCACTAAAGAGTCTGAAAAGCTTGTTTTCCTATGTAAATTTTATTATTAAATCTCTTTTTAATGATTATTGGAAATTTTCATTTAGCCCTTTTCTGAATAATTATAAATTGATTACATGTAAACTAATAGTCTTTTTTGTATTTATTACAAAATCTGTGTTGTCGACTAACTCCATTAAATACCCTGATGTGTCAGCACCACTCTAAAGTCTCTTTGTTCCGAGAGATTTATGAATACTGAAAAATTAGTGTCTCAAATGAACACTCTGATGTCATGAGTATTCAGAGAGCGGGTTCCAAGCTTTTCACACCTACTTCTTCCAGGTCTCCGATATTATCCAAATACTAATTGCTTATGTGTTTTTATGTCTTAGAGCCTCTGTCTTCAAATATTGAAAAGAAAAAATTGATGAAGGTCGACAATTCCATTGCTTCTTTTTGTGCATGCAATGGACTGAATGTGTGTATCCCACCCCTCCTGGAATTCATATGTTGAAATTCTTAATGTGATGTTACTGGATGGGGCCTTTGGGAGGTAATTAGCTTCAATTGTGTGGAGCCCTCAAAATGGGATTATTGTCCTTAAAAAAGAGAGCCCAGAGAGCACTCTTGCCTATATTCCACCACAAACAGATACAACTAGAAGTAGTCAGTCTGATGGGGGACCCAAAAGTTGGAAAATTTTAGTCTAAGATAATAGTTAATAAACCTAGTAGTTAATGCATGTGAAAAGCTGTTGTTTCAGGAACTGCAGGTATGGCTCACCCTGACCCCAGGAGACAACAGCGATTGACCTTAGCGATCCACAAGAGACCACAAGCAACCAAGGTGTTATCCCAGCCACTGTGTTCCAGGGAGAGGCAGATGACCGCCTGGGGCACAGCTAACCCCCTAGGGGGAGAATGCTACAGTTTCATTGTTTTTAATCTAATTTTCCCTGAATTCCAAACCCCTCACCATACTTTGTTCTCTGTTATGAAAAGGCTGGCTTGAAAGGAAATGTAAAACAGTCTGTTAGGGTAAAAACCCACCTGTCTTCTCAGATCGATGGTCATCTGAATAAAACGCACATAAAGATTCAATTCCTGTCTCTGCTTATTGGGTCTGGTAGGTGACAACCAGCCCAAACACATTGGTTTTTCCAGTTTCAAGTCCGCGGCCCAGGAAAGGCTACTCACCAGAAGCTGACCATGCCTGCACTGTGATCTTGGAAGTCCCAGCCTCCAGACCCATGAGCAATAAGTTTTTATTGTTGATAAGCCACTCGGTCTATGGTATTTTGTTTTAGCAGGCCAAACTGACTTTGGCATACAACACATTGAATTCTTATCATATAATCTTTTTTAAGAAAATAAAGTGTAGTCATTTGAAGGTTTTGCCTGACATCCTGGGATTGGAGGAACTTCTGGATTCTTTCCGGACTGTTACCTGATTGCTTGTGTGCCAAGAGCTAGCCCTCTTCTGGTACGGTCAGGGATCTCCAGGTTCTTGACTCGCCCCTGAAAGAATTCAAAAATCGGCCAGAGTGGAAGTGAAAGCAATTTTTATTTTGGGAGAGAAAAGAAAGAGGCCTGGACGTGGGTTCCTGGAGACAGGATCAGGTGATTGAGATGTCCACTGCTCCACTCGTTGCAAGTTTCACAGGCCGCCAATGTGGAAGAAGAGAAAGTACATTTTTGAGTAGACGAGGGTGAACCCCAAGTGAGTTGCGTACTGGGTCATTCATTTTTTTGGTATTTTACATGTTCCTGGTTTCTAAACTTTGTGGTGCCACATTCTGTCTCCACCTTCTGGTAAGGAAGGGCTTTGTCCCTACTATGATCTGTTCTGAAAGTGTCATGGCATTCCACACCTCTTGTTCTCCTTCTCCTTTCTTCTACTTGTAGTGTCAGTTTTCGTGATAATGATGGTATAATGAGTTTTGGAGTTGTTCTTTGGTCAAGGTTTTCTCCATCTTGGTTTGATATAGTTTTGGCCAACCCTTGTAGTTTTTGGTTTCTGCAACTACCACAGGCGTTTCCTGCCATACACTGTTTCCCTCTGATCATGTATGGAAGTGGGGGCTCTGGTGAGAGCATTTAGGAGTTTATCGGCCTGTGATGTCCACGCCTTCTTCCCCATTCCACTTGTCCAGAGTTTTCCCTAACTTCTTTCTATCCTGTCTCAAGACCAATAGGAATGGAAAGATTTTCTCCTGAGACTATTCAGTCTTTTTCTCTGCCTCAATACTCTATTTTACTTCTCAATTTTCTTTTAACAACTCTGTAAAATAGTGAATGGGATAGGGGATTGTGGGAGTGTCTACTCGAATCCCTTCTGCCCTTGTATTTCTTTTCACCAACGTAACTCTAAATCTCTGTATGCTAAGGCTTTAATCCAAAGCAGTAAAATCTGATCATGCATCTGACCGAGCGGTCCTTCATTCCCACTTCCTGGTTTTACTGTATTCCAAAAGCATGAGTGCTTAAATTTCTATAAACTCTTATAATGTTCTTGGTGAAAGAAGAGCTTTGCATGTGTCTCATAATTTAAATTACAGTTTTTCATTAGTGAATGGTAGTGATAACTTTGTGAGCATACAATATTAACATTAGAAGACACATCAGAAACAATAAAAAAGCTTAAAACAGCATCATTTTTATGAACTGGTTAATAAATCCATTATAAAGAGAAAGGGGATATAGAATTGCTAGTTTGTGAACCAAAAAGACCCAAGAAATTAAGTGAAATAATTATTTTTTAGTTGATGTAACAAGCACAATAAAGCAATAACTTGTTGGAGGACAAATAATTAAGAAAGCCTGGATAGAATTCAGGTGACTTTACCCAGTGGTCTTTCCACTCATTTTATGTTATATAACATATTTATCTTTTTGTTCCCTGAGGAAGAACAAGAAGCTTTATTATCAATGAACAAGTTGCTTAGCAAGAACTGAAATACCACACAGTTAAATGCAAAAGTATAACTTTAGAAATAACATTTCCCTATACACTCTGTCGGTCTGGGCCAAAGAGAAGACACAGAAAGTCATTACATGAAACTTATCAGTGACCACAAATAGCATCTCCAAAATTTTGATTTCTGAACTTAAAAGCAATTTTAGAGCCATATATAATAAAGGAATGCTGACTAAAACTAGATAAGTTTAGCTGTGAATCTGAAAACTGTATTACTGAACAAAAATTTTGTGGTTCCAAATTTATTTTTTATTAAGAGAGAAAACACTTAACATTCTTCAGAATTTGATATTATTATTCCTGTCCATATTGTCACCTTTCCAGTCTGTATTACCCATATTATTACTAAATAAAGCTTAATCATTATTTTGATTGTTACTTTTTTTAATAATGTTTTTCTCAAAAAAATATGTATATATTTTTAATCTGTTAACAATTTAATCTGTTGGGATATCCACTTTCATAAATGTTTATAAAGAATATCATATATTCCATGTTAAACTCTATAAGTCTATCAACACATCATGGTTTCTCTATCAGTTTTAAAATTTATATCATTTTTAATGGTTATGGGATTCTATGGTATGGATATATTGTAATTGATTTAACCAATCCTCTAATAAAAAATAAAAATAGTATGTTCTATTTTTAAATTGCAAATATTAATATGATAAATATTCTTGAACAATGGAATGACTGCATGGATATTTTTGCATATTTTCTTTGTCATTTGCAATTCACTCTACTGTGGCAGAATGTGTTTTTCAGATGTTCTTCCCATGAGACTCAACTTTTCCCATTAAGAGGTAGATCGCATATTTCTTACCTTGAATCTGGGAGGGTCTCTGTCTTCTCCAAACAACAAAATATAACAGGAGTGATGTTCTTTTTCAAGGTGAGATTATAAAACTGACAAAGCTTCTGTCTGGGTAACTCTTCCAGCACATGTCCCGTTGAAACCCTGGGCTTGCATGTAAGAAGTCTTGCTACTCTGATGCTACTAAGTTGGAGAGACTGCTTAGCTAGAAACAGAGAATGATTTGTGCAGATCCACAGATATTCTAGCTCCCACTCTTCCAATTTTTACAGACAAGGCACTAAGCATTTGAATGAAGGAAACTTTTGATGACCCTAGCTACAAACACCCTCTGACTGCAGTCTCATGAGAGACCCTAAACTAAAAGTACTCAAATAAGCCATGCCTGGATCTCTGACCCATTTCTGATTATTGCATTTTAAGATACCAAATTTTGGGGTGATTTTATCATACAGCAGTAGAAAACTAATACATGCATGCTTCATGACTTTCAGTGATTTACCCACAATATCTGCTACCAGTATTTTTCAGATTTGTTTTTTGCTTTAAACTTATCTGTCCAGTTACAAAAAATATATATACATTTTTTTTTATTTTAGTGCCATATTATACTTAAATATATCTGATTACTACAAGATATCTTAAAAAGTTCTCCTAGACTTTCTTCTTGTAAAATTTCATAGTTTTCTTTTAGGTTACATAATAACATAATTTAATTGATTGTGTGTGTACATAAGCGTGTGCTGTATTGCTCTAGTTTATTTTTTCCTACAACTCTTTAGCAAGTTACAATCAACCCTTACCCCCAACTAATTTTAATTTCCTATTTTGCTTCATGGTCAGTAATCTTGAAAATGAAAAAAAAATAGATAATAACTAAATATTAGTTTAAATAATTTAAAATATTCTAAATCTCCATATATTTCTATCTAATTTTAGACAATTCATTCATTTTATTTTTTCTTACTCTATGGTTACAGAGTAGCATTTTTTAAAATGATGACTGTTTGTGGTATATTTATACATATGACAAGGCAACAATGTTCCTCTTCACTGTTTTTCTTTTATAAATCCCTTTTCATGACCTGTTACACATCTCTTTTTCTAGATGAAATTCAGGATCATTTTCTTCTAATTCAGAAAAAAATTGCATTGAGGTGTTTGTTGAATTTACATTAATTATACAGGTTAATCTGTAATAGAAATGACAGTTTTAAAATAACCTTTCCATCCAAGATCAAAGGATGTTAATAAAAAAATACAGTGAAATAAAGTTGGAGCTTATTAACTGTCTTGTCATCATTACTCTGTGTTATTGTCCATCAATGTTAAAGGAGTAGGTACTAAAATAGATCAAAGAAGATGAGAATTGCCATTAGTGTGATTACATTAATGGCTACTCAGAGTTTGTGTGGCTTTTTCTTATGTGTCTTGTTCCTATAATAAAATAACTATTTGCATAATCAGTGCTACTAAGCAAAATGTGTTAATCTATAATAATAATTATTTCTAAAAGTGCAATAAATATACCATATTATTTTGAATATGAATGATAAAATATTGTAATATAAAATGTGAACAAAAATTAATATTTAATAATCACCATTGAGATACAGTTGTGGAAGTTTCAGTGTAGCTAATAAATATCATGATATAGCACACATTTCATATCCAATGATGTATAAAATATTTCCTAGATAAGTAGATTAATAAATAGTCTCATATTAGAAATTTAGCATAAGAAAGAATGAAACTTGACTTTTTTTATTATAGATATGCATTTCTTTTTGACTGTGCAA
Source organism: Mormoops blainvillei (assembly GCA_004026545.1). Lineage (NCBI taxonomy): Eukaryota > Metazoa > Chordata > Mammalia > Chiroptera > Mormoopidae > Mormoops > Mormoops blainvillei. The sequence goes on along the minus strand of PVJD01004602.1, from coordinate 83,963 downwards.
CCCTGACTTGTCCTATCTGCTATTCTTTCTTCAAGAAACAACTTAGACATCATGTCATTGTACAACCTTCCTAAGACCCCCTATTTTAGGCCAAATATATCACTCCATTTAAGTGTTTCTGGAGCATCTATTAGATTGTGCTTTCACAGTAGATTTACTATGATGTTTACACACTCAAACATGGAAATCAGTTAGTCCTAGGTGTAGCACTTGATTTACTTATCTCTAGTTCCTTAACTTTGATGAAATTGCCTAATTACTCTGAGCTCAATGTTTTGAGCTCCAAGGCTGTCACATTAGAAGCTGCAAAGGTTTTAGTTGAGATAATAAATTCAATATATTTATCTGAATACTTGAAATATGCAGTGCTCAATAAAGAATAAATATTAGAAGGTAACTAACAACAGGTGATGAAAATATTAATGATGATAAGCAAAACATTTATTGGAAATTCAATGACCTGAACTTCTTGGAGGCTGAAGTTGTATTTTAATTATCTTGTATAATATCTGCTATATTATTGATACCTAATTAAAGCTTGTTGAATGATAAAAAATTTAAGTGCAGTTCAGAAAAATTAATTAACAAAGAGATGATTAAAATGGTCTTTCTTAACAGCTGTTTTCTAGGAAAGAAAATTAAATTAACCTCAGACATCTAGAGTGAGAATCTGAAAATTCTCTCCCTGTTTTAGAAGAGCTCCAAATATTTTATTATGCAAGAAAAACTTCTTACTAAAACTGGTCCATTAAGATTATTATAGACCAGATAAATTATTAACTTGAAAGTATCAGTAATGCTCAATAAAGTTTCCTGAGGATGACCATGACACTATCAGGGAAAGGGAGGGTTATTGATATAATCCTGGCTCCAACTGTTATTGTGGACAAACAGGATATATGAGACCTGTCTGGCAAAAGTCCAACCATTGTCAATAAAACAAGAATGCTTTGCGTGACATTGATGTAACCTAGTAGCCAAAAAGAGTGGACTGGAATGCACATGTGTGAACAATGACAACTTCACTGTACTAGTCAGTGGGTGCAGTAGACACTCTTGAGTGAGCCTGTGTACTGTGTGGCTATCACATTCAAAAAGGTTGAGTGAATAGAGCAACAAATCTGCATCAAATTTTTTGTTAAGTTTGAACGTTCTTCCGCAGAAACTATTTGGATGATTCAGAAGTTTGCAGCTATGGGCAAATGGTGATTGGCAGCTTCATCATGACAAGACATCTGCTCATGCATCATATCTCGCGCAGAGTTATTTTGCTGAAACATTGAATCACCCAGGTGACTCAGCCCCCCTAACAACCCATATTTGGCACCCTGTAGCTTCTGGCTTTTCCCAAAACTAAAATCGCATTTGAAAGGGAAGAGATTTCAGACCACCAGTGAGATTCAGGAACTACAACGGGGAAGCTGATGGCAATTGGGAGAACTGGGTGAGGTCCCACGGTGCCTACTTGAAGGGGACTGAGTCACCATTGTCCTTTGTACAATGTTTATTGTATCTTGTATCTTCTTCAATAAATGTTTTTATTTTTTATATTACTTGGCCAGGTACTTTATGGACAGACCTCTTATGATCCCCATTCGAGTTCTTCTATTTGGGACTCAACATGATTATTGTGGTGCTCTTTAACATGAGTGACATGTTACTCTACTTATTCATCCTTGTCCTTATGTTAAAAATAAGAATAAGAATTCAATAATGTACGTGTTTGTACCATTTTATTTTGCTATAAAAATGAACATTGGCTTGTTTGGTTTACTGAAAGTACATGCAATTAATGTTTATGTTTCATTTCACACTCTAGGTTCTTACATTCCTGTATTTGTCTCAGAAGCACTTTCATGTTTGCTGGGCCATGTACTGCTGTGTTTATATAAATAATCAGGCCAAGCCTTGGCCAGGTGGCTTAGTTGGTGGAACACTGTCCCATGTGAGAAAAAGTCAATTATGGTAAGGGTGTGTATGGTAGGCAACTGATCAATGTTTTTCTCTCTCTCTTTCAAAATAAATAAAAATTTAAAAATTAATTGGGATGAGTTTATTAAAATGAGACTTAATTTGCAAACAAATTCATCTTAATTGTGGTTGTCTTTCTTCGATAAAAATGGGAGTGATTTTAGAAAGAAAAATTATATTTTGATAATATACATTTATGGATACCAGATTTAAATATTAAATACCTTTAAGGTTTTGTTTTCTACATGAAAACTAAATGGATCCTAAGTTCTTCTAGTGTCCTCCAGTATGTGACTATGTAACTCTCCAAGCTAACATCTCCAGCTATCTACCTCCTTTGACTTGTAATGGCTAAGAACAAATACCTTTCCCCAAAAGCTCTGCAAACTCAATGTGAACTACTTGGTATAAACTTCAAAAAAATTGCCTTAATAACTCATATTTAGATACATTTTGTGCCTGTTGTTATGTGAACTACTCAGAAAGACTACCTGAACACCTGATGACATAACCAAAGACATTTAAACCACAAAAGATGCTTCAGCCCTGACATTTAGATATCTCCGTGACTGGCTGTTGCTTTGGGAATAGGATTCTTCCACAGAGTCGCAAGGCAAGCATTTTGGGGACTCACCCATGGAAGGATGTGAGCAACTGTGGCAAGACTTATCAGAGCAAAAACAAAAGACTGCCCCCAAGTGCCTGATATCTCCTCCATGAGGGTGGCTCAGCTTCGTTTTACTGAGGAAGAAGTTCTACCTCTGGAACCTTAGAACTGCACTTGTGCCTGTCAGGTCCAGGAGGACTGAGACCTAGAGATGCAGAACTTCTCTGTACCTCATTTCTCCATCTGTATGTCTGTCACCAAGGCCTGATGGCACCTGGGTTGTGGCCAGTTCTATGCTTGGGTTGGCACTTCGGCCTGAGCAGCTGCCAGGCCAGCTGGGCTGCTATGGAGAGAGCGTGTGTCAACAAGCCCCAGGCCTTTGTTAAGTTTTAATTACATCTCCTTGGGTTTGGGAAGACGTAAGCTTTCATTCAAACTAACCAGTCTTCTTTCTAATTCTTTGTGGGCTTCTGCTGGGCCCTTTCCCTCTCCAGTCTCTTTCCTGGATCTTCCAGGGTTTCATACCCTCATCCTATATGCCTTTTCCCAGGATATTCCCAGGACAGACTCCTCCCCTTCATGTCACCATTTTGGCTCTCACTGAACGTGCCCCAAAGTTCTGCTTTGTCACCTGGCTTCTCCTGCACATGAGCTTCCTACCCCCCACCCTGTACCATCTTGACTTCACCATGAATGTGCCCTGTAAAGGAATTTTTCCTTTACTAATTCTTCTTCCACCCAGTAATCTGGAGGAACAAACCAGTTGTTTCCTGGGAGGATTGTAAAACTGGTCGTTCTTCCCTATTCAGTGAGGAACAAGGGATATTAATCCTCCTGGTGGGTCTATGCGGCTGTCCCCTGGGGTGTCTAGAAGCTGTAGCATTCTAGTCCATCAGGCTTTGCTAGTTTAGCTCCCTCCTTTTTTACTAATATCCAAACAGCTGCCTATGCTAACACGGCTGCCCCCTGGGTTCAGAAACTGGTTCATAATTTACTCTAATTATTAACATTTTTTGTTTCTGTGAAAATGCTTTCCTAAATATGTGAGTTCTCACAAAATATAGCCCTGACTTTGGAAGATAAGCTGCATCACCCTTCCTAAAATTGGACCCAACTGTTCAACTGAACTGACCTATTTTCGATACTAAGATATTAATGCAGTGATATAATGAAGCAATCCGCCAGCTCAGTTTCTGGATTGTGAAACTTCTTGAAGTCTCTAAGGGAGTAGAATAGGCCACCCCAAAATAAGCCACTTTGCTCTATTGATCACTGTGAATTACAGTTACTTTAAAAATAGCTAGTGGAAGGATAACTCTGACTCTTCTTTGCCATCTAAAAGCAGGAAATAAAGGATAAAAGGTATACGATCACCAGAGACAGGGAATTTAAGGCCCAGAAAGCTATATTAACAACTCTTGTTACGTCTTCACTGATTTACTGCCAGAAGCCCAAACCCTTTTTTCACATCAGTTCTTCATAACTTTATTAGTTTATTTTTCTAAAAGGTATAAAGTCTTCCTGCTTTGGTCACTTCTTTGTGTCTCATATTTTTATGGGGCTACCATACATATAAAATTAAATTAATTTTTCTCCTGTTAATCTGTCTAATGTAAGTTTAATTATTTGATCAACCATAGAGCCTAGAAAAGAAGAAGGGAGAAGCCGTCCTCTCCTACATTACCATGAAGTTTATTTTGGAATGACTGAGAAATGAAGGAAAAAGGCAAACCTTATTATGTATCTACTTCAGCTGAAGATGTGTTTTAGAGAACTGAACCCAGGATAAATCATGATGGTTGGCATTAACAATACCAGATAGTATTGATAATTAATCACTGAAATATTTTGAGGCAATTACTCTCCTGGTTGTTTTTCACATGACCATGGAATATTTCTTGATCACAAGATAACATCCAGTGTAACATATCAGAAGTTAAATTTGAACAATGGGAGAAAAAGAATAAGTAGAAATATAAAAGAAGCAACTAATCACCAATTACATATTTTTTAAATAAATCTTCCTTGTTTTACATCTTCCCAATTATGCTTTTGTTTATTTTTCTTAAGAACTCCAATTGATTACATTTAAATCATTTGGTGTTTTTGGATTTAAGTATTTAAAAATATACTTTGATCACTGCTTTTGTAACATTAAAATAAATGTTAAATTCTTTCTTTAAAAATAAATCTGCATGAATTTCAAATTTTAGGATAGCCTTATCTTTAGAAATTAAAAATTAAAAACTAACACTCAAAAATACCTTTTACCTAATATTATTTAAATAGTTTTATCTGATAAAGTAACATTGTTTTCTCATTCCATAAGCATATATTATCAAAGGTAAAGTTACTACCTAAGAACTACAAAGACCTAATTTTTATATATTAAATGGTTTCTTGAATGGACAAAGTTTATAAAGAGTCAAAGCTAAGTTACCAGTAGAGTTTTGCATGAATTTTTTTAATATGATGAGAGTAAAGGTCTAATTTAAGCCCACAGAAATTACAGTAAGTGCTGAACAAATTAATTTTGGTCTCAGGCTATATTTCATGACATATTTCAAATTACTTAATAGGCATCTTAAAAATTGTAGTCTCTGCTTCAGGACGTATCTATTATGCCTAAAATAGTGCTTCTGCATTCAAGGTACTTATAGTTTTGCTGGCGAGCTAAGTGTTACTAATATGAAGTGACTAGAGGCTGATACAAGACATATAAGAAAGTCCTTAATTAAGTACACTCAATTGTCAATGTGCATTGTCTACACAAAATATGTTATAGCTAAAAGGAAGAGATTAATGGCAGTAGAAGGAGAACAAAATTATATGGGATAAAAGCAACAAAGCATAATTCAGGAAGACAGAGTTTTTCTGCTAAGTGGATAATAAAAATAACCTATAGTAAAATATGCAATGTATATTTTTTAACCTATAGGAACTTTCAGAAATACACACAAACAAAAAGCATTCTTGATTTTTACCAGCCAGGTGATCCTGAGGAAATTATTTAACAGTCTTGAGTTTGTTTACTCATTTGTAAAATTGCTATAATCATATCTACTACCTTACATTGCTCTGAAAATTGAAGGTCAAGAGTCCAACATAAGCCATAACACATTGAAAATCCTCAGTAAACATATCTCCCATGGTCTCTTAGTGTTTTCCCTACATATAATAGTGATTTATTTGGCTTGGTAGATACACTGAGCTGAAAGATTGAAGAGGGGATCTGCATTTTAAAATAAAGCTGGAGGAAGCTCCTTTATCAAATAAAAGTAGAAAGAAAACAGACTACATTAGCTTATAATTGCAAATACTATATCATACTGCAATAAATTGAAATAAAATGCATGTTTTTGAGTTTTAAATATTTCATACTACTACACCAAAATAAAGACCTTTCTTCACCTTGGGGAGGTAATGGGCCATGAAATAAATGGATAAGTTTTATGTGATTTCTCATCTGGACAGAATTAATTCCGTGCAAATTGATGCATAGCTTGAGGTTGTTCCTCATAATAGTTATAGGAAACTTTGTTCCATTCAATTATTTTTAAATTTTCGTTGAATGTATTGGGGCAACATTAGTTAATTAAGTCACATAAGTTTCAGCTGTACAATCTATAACACATCATCTGTGTACTGTATTGCGTGTTCACCACCCAAAGTTAAGTCTCCTTGCATCATTGTTTATACCCCCTTTAACCTCTCCAACTCCCTCACAACACCTTTTCCCTTCTAATAATCATTATACTTTGTCAGTGTTTATGAGGTTCCTTCCTTCCTTCGTTCCTTCGTTCCTTCTTCCTTCCTTCCTTCCTTCCTTCCTTCCTTCCTTCCTTCCTTCCTTCCTTCCTTCCTTCCTTCCTTCCTTTCTTCCTTCCTTCCTTTCCTTTCCTTCTTTCTCTCTTCCTTCTTCCCTCTCTTCCTTCCTTTTCTTTCTTTTTTTGCTTAATAACTTCACCTTTATCACCCAACCTCCAACCCCCTCAAAAGCTGTCAGTCTGTTTTCTGTATCTATGAGCACTTTTCAATTCTGTTTGTTTATTTTGTTGAAGAATCTACATAAAAGTGAAATCATATGACATTTGTATTTCTTTGACTGGTTTATTTCACTTAGTATAATACTCTCTAAGTTCATCCATGCTGTCACAAAAAGTAAAATTTCTTTTTTTTAAAGCCAAATAGTATTACGCTGTGTAAATATACCATAGTTTTTATGATTTTGTTTATTTAGGTCCTGCCTCTTTTTCCCTTGATGAGTCAGGTTAGAGTTTTGTCAAACTTGTTTATCTTTTTGAAGAACAAGCACTTGGTTTCATTGATCTTTTGTATTTTTTAAAATTCTGTTTTCTTTATTTCTGCTCTTATCTTTATTATTTCATTCCTTCTACTCATTTTGGGTTTTGTCTGTTGTTGTTTTCAAAAAATAGTTTATTGTTTATGCTATTATGTTGTTCCAACTTTTCCCCCTTCACCTGCCTGGCCCCACTTCCATGGCCAAGTCCCACAACTTTTTTTTAAAGAGTAAAGTCCAACTGTTTTATTTTCTTTCTTTTTTTTTAACTTCTTCAGGTAGGCTTTTAATGCTATGAATTTCCCTCTAGGAAGTGCTGTACCTATGCCCCACAGATTTTGGGTAGTTGTGTTCTCATTTTCATTTGTTTCAAGGTATCTTTGATTTCTTTCTGGATCTCTTTTCCAATGCATTCATTGTTGCATAATGTGTTTTTGTGATTTTCAGTTTTTTCTTGTGACTTGTTTCTAGTTTCATGTCATTTTGGTCAGATTAGATGCTTGATTTCAATCTTCTTAAATTTATTGAGACTTGTTTTGTGTCCTAACATGTAGTCTAATTTAGAAAATGTTTCATGTACACTTGAAACAAATGTGTATTCTGTTGTTTTGGAGTGAAATGCTCTGAAGTTTTCAATGAAATCCATCTGATCATATAAGTCCACTATTTCCTTATTGATTTTCTGTCATTGATTATTGATATTTGAGTATGTTATTACTATTTTTCCACCCTTTATCCCATCCACCCTGCACCCTATTCCATCATCCCCACACTTCTTAGTCCATGTCCATGGGCTGTACACACCAATTCTTTGGCTTCTTAATTTCGCACACTACTCCCTGCCTCCCCTGTCCACTTTTTTTATAAGTGGAAACTAATCAACAAAATAAACAAGCAAGCAAAATATAACTAACAACACTGAAATAAAAAAAAAAGCAAACTGACAGTAACCAGAGGGGATGACAGGGGAAAGGGAGAGAAGTGTCATCAAGGAACATGCATAAAGGACCCATCAGCAAAGCCAAATGGGAGAAGGATTGAGGGTGGTAAGTGGGGGTGGGTGGGGTTGGTGAAAGTGGTGGTGGGGAAATGTTAACAAAAAAAGAAACTAAAGTAGATATTGTTCCTGGTGAATATTCTTAAACACATTTTAATGGAATAGATGAGTGGGTGACAAATGAATAAAGAAATAAATGGAGTAAACCTCGAGGAGCATATGATCCAGTTTAGGACAAACACAAAGCAAAAATATTACAGTGCAGTACAATAAGTGGCATGACAGCCACAATTATCAAATTTTCAGGCTGAAAAATATCAAAACTAATCCTGCCAAAGGAATCAGGGTAGGACACAATGACTTCAATAAAGTTGAATATCTTTTCTCCCAGCCTTCAATTATTATAATTTTTAATCAAACTATGATCTTAAACTTTGAAAGCAATATTATGCTGCTGCTTTTTTTCACCTGACTTCCACAAAAAGTGTACTTATAAAACCACACTGTTAAAACAAATTATATTATATTGTAGATATAATTGGTTCAGAATGCCATTGGTCCATGTGATCTCACTGAATGATTTATGGTGTCATGAAAGGAGTTTTGAAAACACTAAGGGAGGATAAATGTTCTTTTCACAATGGAAGAGAACCAGCATTAATCACTGAAACATATCCTTATACTTAAAAAAAAACCTCAAACATCCTTGACTGAACTATTAAAATAGTGATAACTGAGATTCTTTTTGGAAAATTGGAATAAATATGCAAAACATGGTTAGAAATGAGGACAAATGAATTTGTAAGATAATATTACCTGCTAAACATGGCAAAAACATAAATATTATTGCACACATTTACATTGTGAATTTATATAGAAATAAATGCAAAAATCTGTGAAACAGTAATTGATTTCTACTGTATTTTGTATTGTTTTTGTATTGATATAATTTGCCAGTGATATAAATTATGTTTGTTCTGATACCCTCTTCCTCATTCCTTTGGAATAGAAATTCGATTTGAGTTCAAAATACTATGTATAATTTCTCAGTGTCCTTCTTGGATTATGGGCAACAAAATAATGTCGAAAACTTGTTTAAATAGAGAATTCACTGGTGCACTTAACATCTTCATAAAACAATACAACACACACAAAATGAAGAAACAAAACTTAGGAACCTGTATTATTTTCATTAAAGTATAATTGACATTCAATACTGCATTAGTTTCATGTTTACAACTTAGCAATTCAACATTTATATACCTTATGATATGATCACCACAATAAGTCTAGAAACCATCTGCCACTGTACAAAGTTATGATATTATTGGTTATATCCCTGGTGCTATATATTATATCCCTGTGATGTTTTATAACATGAAGTTTGTATTCTATATTTTTAACAATAATTCCAGGTGATTTTAGCATACTAATGTATAAACACCACTATAATGGATCAGTGCATTTATCTTTTTTAATTCATGTACTATATTTTTAAATTCATTCCTTCTTATACTTTCAGGTATAAGACTATTTTCTCATTATATCTTGACTTGACATCCTGGTCACTACGGATCCTACATATCCATTTAAAATGAAATTCTAATGTGCTTATTACTATCACATTTACTTACAAATGCCAACTCTGTAACTGAATGTTGATATCTTGCATTTCCCACTATTTGGCATGTGCCCTGGGACAAATAACAAGTTCTCTTGCTCAGCTTCTTTATTCCCATGTGTTTATAGGAATAGAACTTACTTCATTATGCTATGATCAAGGTTAATTGAGTTAATATAATATAATTTTTTTTAAATGTCTGGCAGAAGCTTTAGAATCACCCATTAAATATTTGCTATTATTTTTTTATCCCCATTCATTTTCTTGGTCATAGATTTATATATATATAATATATATATAATATATATTATATATATAATATATATATTTAAATTCCATCTTTCAAAAGAAAATCTAAGATGAAAAGGATTCTTACAAGTAAATTCTTACTAGTAAGAATCTAGTTGTGTAACTGGATGCTAAAGGAGTACGAAGCAATGTCTAAATCTTTTTTCTTTTTTCTTTCTTCCATTTTTTTATTGTTGACAGTATTGCAGATGTCCTACATCCCCCCTCCTTTGCCCATTTCCCTCTACAATGACCAAAATTTAATAAAAAGATTTGATCGTAAAATTCTATACCAATTTATAGCTGCAAAATAACATCGATATAGGTACACGGGCACTTCCTGGAAAACACTTAATGCAATGCTTTAAAAAAAAACCCGAAAAGGTGAATTCAAGGAAAAAAATCTTTGATATAAGAAGCACCGATGAGAGATGTATGCAGTTAAACTTATAACTAAATTTAGATAGCTGCCCACAATACGGCGATGAAATTTAAAATGCTTGTTAAGAAGAAAATCTTAAAATTGTAGTTAAAGTAGACAGTAAATTTAAAATTGATGCAGAAATTAGAGTGTTACATAAGTTCAACAAAATATGAGAGAATACACAGGAATAACAAGCATGGTGGAGCTCCTGTTTCATAAGACAGTAAAAGTTGATCCATGTGACAGCTTTTTCAATTCAGAGAAAATATTTTAAATATATTTTTATAAATTTTATAAAAAACTATTGTTGTCAAATTATAAAAGTTAGAAATGCCCTGTCACTAAAAGAACTGAAAATCATGAAACAAAACTTGATCAAAATAAGAAAAGTTTGACTCAGCAATTCCATTTCTAGGTATCTATCTGAAGACACAATACTAATTCAAAAAGATATATGCATCCCTATATCTATTCCAGCATTAATTTAAATAGCCAAGGTATAGAAACACCTAAGTGCCCATCAACAGACAATTGGATAAAGAAGTTATGGTACAGACATACAATGGAATACTATTAGGTAATAAGAAAGAATGAAATGTTAACATTTTGACAACATGGGTTGGCCTAGAGGATACTATTTTAAGTAAAATAAGTCAGACAGAGAAAAATATCATATGATTTAATTTATATCTAAAATCTAAAATGCAAAATATATTTAAACAAAACAGAAACAGACTTGTAGACACAGTTAACAAACTGATGGTTGCAAGATGGGAGGGACCCTGGGTGAAAAGGTGACGAGATTAAGTACCAGTTGGTAGTCACAGAATAGTCACAGAACGTGAAGTACAGCCCAGGGGACACAGTCAATCACACTGTAGTCGCCGTGTGAAGAGCCAGGTGGCTACTAAACTTAAAGGGGAGATCACTTTGGAAACTATATTACTGCTGTACTAGGCTGTTAATTTGGAGCTAACGTAAAATAATGTTTGATGTAAAATGTAGTCAAAAAATTAAAAAATTAAAAATGATTTAAATAAATGGCTGTTATTTTTAAAAAATAAGAAAAGTTTGGCAGGAGAAAACATAGCCTAACCTTTTAAAAATAGTATTTATTTTAGAAATAAATATATGTATGTTTATATTTATAGATATATATATACATATATTTCTCTTTTTTAAACTTGAAGTGGGACATATAACATTATATTAATTTTAGGTGTGCACTATAATGATTCGACATTTGGATATATTGAAAAAGATCACCGTCATTGTCCTGCTATACTATAATTCTGACTACATTCCTTGGTTGTCAAATGACAGAAGGTTTTTCTGAGGTGATATTTTACATTTTCTTAAATCAATAGTACTTGTGTAAAGTAAATCATAAAGAAAGTGAACACTCAAACACGGATAGTTGACCTTAGGTAAAACTTTTCTATGAATTCTCTGTTTCTTGATTTGTGCTCGGCATAAGTGCTCTGGTACTGAGTGTACATTGGAGTAGGACTATAGCCTCTCCTTAACATGGCTCTGGGGCCTTGACCTCAGATAGGGGACATGCACGTTATCCAGTATCACTGATCGTTTTTATCTAATTTCATTGCCAATTTGCTCCCAAGGGATTTGATGGTATGCAACTGACACTCAGCTTCATTTTAAATCTTTGGTACAGGTGATTTCTGTCTCTAAATCATTCAGTGGTACCCACATAATCTAGCTAAACACTTGATAATGAACATGTTCAGTAAAATTAAAACCTGAATTAAAATCTCCCAAATAAAGCAACTGTGAAGATACACGTGTGGGGATACAATCAAATGGACTAAACTGGGTCACTTCTGAATTAAATGCTTTCTTTATGAATCATGACCTTTCTAAGTTGCCTTAAGTGTAGAATTCTAGAAACATTCTTACTTAAAAGGAAAACCTATCTTTAATTGTGAAATGTTTAAGTGGTCTTTTTATATTTTGCATGTTTAAGAGAAATTTTTCTGTAGAAAAATTATACTGATAAAAAAAACAGTTTCATAAACATTTTTCATAATGAAGCATCTCTATTTTCAAAATTCTATGGAATAACTGTACTACAGGTACTAACATAGCAACTTGACCAGACAAGTTGTTCTTTATATGTGTGTTACAATTTTTCAACTATATTAAATATATTTGAAGAATACTTCATTCCCCTGTTGTATATATCTTAAGAAAATGCATTTTATGGGATAATTCTTTTTACAACATTTTCTTAGAGGCAAGACAATGACTTTTGTATTGTTCATGTTTTAGTGAGCAATTGATTTCTTGTCTGGCTACGAAATAGCAGAATATTGTAGAATATATCAAATATATATGTATTAGAATGAATGGTTTTTAGCAGATGTTTGCATCTAACTTTTACAAGGCTATAGAAAGTTGTACCACTGTATTATAAAATCATAAACTGTATTATCCTTTTATTGCCAAAGATTTTGATCAGGTCCTACAAGTTCATTGTAAATTTTAAGGTGAACCAGAGGAACTTTAACAAGGAATACAGGACTTTTTATATGAGCATATTTTTCCATTATGATTGAGTATCTGATGAAGATCACCAGAATGAAAACTCAACTGTTGCATCAAACACTAGGAAATTATATCTATACTTGTGGAAAAATAAATGTTTGTATGAAATTTTTCTCTGTAACAATGGTCTCAGGCTATGTTTTCTGCATTAGTGTTAACCCTAAATATCACATCAAATTTGACTGTGGTATGTATGCAAGAAATAATACACATTTGTAATTATATTTAACTCAGTCCATTATATAGAATTTTACATTGAAATAATGATGTGAAAACAATATAATATTTTGGTGTTTATAAATTTTAATTTTGATTTTAATTTATTCAGTTTTACTTAAAATAATTTAGTGACGTATTACCAACTTTCTAGCTTAATATTAAAAAAAGAAATAAATAAGAAATTAGCATAAATAGAGGAATAAAATATAATACTTATAAACTAAACATAGCATATTGTGTGAACATATTTATTTTTTCTACTTCTGGTAACATCAGTAAATTGGTCATAAAGAATTTCAAGAAAATGAGAGAGAGCAGAGAGCACAAGGTGAGCAATTCGAGCATACTTTTGGAAGGTAGACAGACAGTGGATAGACAGGTATTTAGAGATTATCTTTAAATAGCTGAAACCTGTCTTCCTATTAAGTAAGAAAATGAATTAATTTTCAGAAACATGGACAGAGCCAGCATCAGCGGGTGGGAGGGATTTCTAAAGATGAGAGCAAGGCATGGGACAAAAAACAAAAGAATATTAAATATATGAATAAGAAGTTAGAACCTAATATGCCCTCCTCATACCAGAGAAACCAGGTATATCTAACAGCTACATTTCCTCAAGAAGTAAGTGGGAAATTTATTCTATTAAAAAAAATTAAGAGTCTTCCTTGGAACATCAGATGTAAGTATCCTACTGAAATCAAGGGCCAAGGGCAATTAGACAGATTTACAACACTGAACAATATAAACCTCAATCTCTATTATCTAAGTAAGCCCCAAGACCAGGAGTATATAGGCACATTTCTTTTATACTGTCATTCTTTAGAATAGGATATTCTTCTCTGAAGACAATACATAGACCTACAAAAAATACTTGCTATGTTCTGTGTGTGGATTACTGTCAAAAAATAAATAAAGTCTTCTTCAATTTCTCACTTAACACAAAGATCCCAGGTTTTTTTTAAGGTCACATTCTTAATTATGGCTAGATAGCTGCCATCACACAGCTTTGAGAAAAGAATTTTGCATGAATGAGAGAAACCAAAATCAAGAAACATAAAAGAAACTTCAAGAAAACATGCAATAAAGAGAAACTAGAAGAGAAACTGATACAGTTAACATCCTTAGAAATATCAGAAAGTTCATTAAACTCATGAAATAAGTACAAGGTGGTTTATAAAGGGACATTTCATAAACAAGAAATAAATTTGGAAGTAAACATATAATAATAACAGTAAAACATTCATTTGGAGATAAAGTTAAGGATATTTTCTGTGAATAGAGTGAAAAGACAAAGAAGAGAAAAAGTAAGACTGAAGTTATGAGTTTACTCAGTCAATCTAGGTTCAATACCCAAACTTCTGGGGGGAAAAATGGGTGAGAAGGAACCGGAGTTAGTGGTCAGAGGGACAATACAGGTAATTCTCAGAACTAAAGGGAAAGAATTTTTAAAACTCAAATAATGCATCTCGCTTTCATGACAATTAGTGAGAAGTAACCTATACGAAGCACATCAGTTAAACATTCCAGACCACTGCGATGAATCAGGTGACTACTAAAAAATGTTCTCCCTTGTTTTCAATGTCCCATAACAGTATTAAGAACCCAAATACTTCCTACCATCATCTCCTCAATGTTTTGGACCTGAGCAGTACAGACTACAAGAAGAAGGCGATTGATTAGCCCAGTCTAAGAAAATTCAATTATGTCTCATTTTCTTGTTTACCTGCTACCCAGCATTATTGCCAGCATTCCAGGTGATATTCCAGAATTTAGGCTCATCAACACTTCCTGACCCCGTCAACACAAACTTTTCTGTAATGTTTGCTTAATAGTCTGTCATCACCAAAATCCATTAAACACTCATCTTCCTTTCAGAAATTATTGAAGCTTTCTATGAAAAGTAAAGTCTGAAATGGAGGAGGTAAGTACTATTATCTCTCTCTTATCATACATGTAGCAAAGAAAAGGTGGATGAGCTCTCTGAGTAACTTTTCATTACCACTTGTGTATCACTGTTTCATGCTTCTCCCTGAAAAATTCTGCAACTGTGACACACGTGTTATTGTCTCAGATGCTTCAACCATCCTGGCCACTATTCTTAATCAATTAAATATTTTAACAGCTGGATCACTGTATTTTGTCCTCTAATATTCTTATCATTCTTCATTTAAATATCTCCACCCTCTGCATTTTCAATGCTCTTGCCTCCCACTCCACTTCAGCCATCTGCTACCATTTCCCTGTTCATTGTCACTGCTAATAACTGTTCTAGTTCTAAAGCTCCACTTTAAACACCCAACACTTGGTTTTAAAGAAAAAAACAAAGCTTATTCTAAATCTGGCTTCAATTATGTGAACCACTTTTTCCCCAGAATATCATATCTGATCTTTTAAAATCATCAATGAGATTGCTTAGGCACAATGTTGAGAAGATACTTAGAAGTTGGGAGATTTGGAACTACAAAAAAAATGTAGCTCTTTAAACTCTGAATATTTTTAGCAAAGCTTTTGTTTAGTTTAATGCACAAAAATCTTTCCAGTTAATGACTGCTTGATTTCTAAGAAAACATCAAGTAGATGTTTTGTGGGTTCGAGACAGATAGGGTTATCATTACCGTTTCAGATTAAGACAAAAAAAGAATAAGAAGATTAATCACGTAATGCTTGAACAAGGTGTATGCTAATAGTCATTAAAAAAAAATCCCTGAGAAAAAGAAATAGGATGTTTTAGTTTGTTTCAATGGGATTTAATCATCGCTGCCTACCACACACATTAGAGAGCTGGAGTTAAGATATATACATCTTGGGAGGAGTCATTTTAAGGGAAAACTACCTGTTATCGTGAGACTCTCAGAGAGCTGTTTCCATTTAGACTATTGAAATTTTACATTCTTCATTCCATTATTCTTTCTATCTTTAATCCTTGATTTTCATGTTAATTTATCATTTATTTATTTATTAAATTTAGAACACCATTAAGTACCACCCTGAAAATAAGTACTTAAAGATTTAATCTAAAAAGTGTTCATGCTCATAAATTCATGAAAACAAGGGCTGTAAATCGAAGTGCCATTTCCTTATAACTATGAAGACCTACATGTTATTTTAATGAAAAAGTGCCAGTATAAAGCTTTATATTAAAGCATCAAAAATTATGTAAATAAAAATGCATTTTTATGTTATATATTTTAATTGATAGCATGCAGAGCTCCAATAACTGGTTCCTGTCATTTAAGATGCTGATATAAATGCCTCTGTAAAGCCTATGCTATTTCTGTATCACTTGCTATTATATTATGTGCGGGAACATCACTTATGAAATTGTAAGTTTTAGTGTACTATTTCAGACTAATATGAAAGCATTAGTGAAAAACGTATGTGGCTTTTATTGCCATCAGTGAGTTTGGGCTTTAGATGAATATAGTACAAAAAATCCTTATTTTATTAAATCAACATGCTAAAGGTAAGAAATGAAAGTTAACTTTCATATAGATTGCCTTTCCATTGAGTGAACACATTTTAACTTAAGAGAGATAAGGGTTATAACATTATTATGAAAATTATAGTGGATATTCAAATTTAGCATTACAAGTTGAAATTAGATGATAACTTTGCAGTATGATATATCATATACTTTTAGGTATTGTAGAAAGAATGACTCAAATTCTATCCCTACTTTTCTAAAAAAAAAAATTGATCATTTCATTTCTTTTTAGTTTTAATTTTCATCAATATTGTAAGAAAGTTAAATATGGGTCTTTTGAAAATGGTGGAAAAATTTACTTGTCATTTAAATATGCTTGTATAAAACATCTTTTTTCTATAATTGGGAATAGATATTATTAAATATGATTTTAGACATAATTTTTCTGAAGACTCATTGGGCTAAATTAGGAAGTTGTTGCTCATGCTGGCTCAAAGAGCAATTATGGCTCTGACTAGGTCCCTAACAGATTTTACAACCATGATAAAGCCAACAGCATAATAGAGTGTACGCTAGGGGCTGATGGGAGCGCCATATGCGTGCATCAGTGCGGCTTTCGTCCCTTGCATCTGTTCATATTAATAATGATAATTCTTAAACAGTGATTTCATCTTTAAGAGTATTACAAATGCCAACTAATTAATTAATCCCTTAAGTGCTTAATTGCATATGGATAATTAAACAATCTCTTTGCTGGCAAAGCTTATAGGGCAAAAATTAAAAAGGAAATCATACAAGCCTGATTTTCTACCCAATGGTTTGAGAATGTAATTTTTACACATTTAAATAGAAGCATCTTCTCCAGCTCCATTTCTGAACATAGTTTTTGCAGAAAAGCATTTTCACAATATGGAGAAATGTTTTGTAATTATTCCTACTTTGGAGAATTACAAACAACATTAGCGTATTAAAGTGGTTGAGAAATACATATATATGCATACTATTTGTTATTACTCATATATGTTCATATACTATTTACTTTTGTGAAACAAAACACTTACTTGGTCTTCGAATCTTTTTTTTAAATAACACAACTATATCCCTTGGAATGAGTTTTGTTAGGAAAGCCTTTTGCAAATGATGTAGTTTGTTTTATGATACCTCTCAAGGAGGCAGGAGATTATTAGAGTTATGGTTCTTTTTCATAATATGACTTAATGGTTCTTCTGTATTCAAAAGCCTTCTCAAGGTGCTTTTTTTCAAAATGGTTCTGAATACTATTTCAGAAATAACATGAGGAAACTATCATTAAATTAAAACACAGACTGTCATTGACCTATCAATAATGTTTCAGCAATAAATACTAAATTGTTTGATACCAGTGTATCTAAATGAAAACAGTTTCTGCATATTATTTGGGGTATATATCTAGATAGATAGGTAGATAGATAAATGATAGATAGATGATAGATAGATGATAGATAGATAGATAGATAGATAGATAGATAGATAGATGATAGATAGATAGATAGAAATCCTCACTAGAGGACATTTTTTTTCATTGCTTTTAGAGAGAGAAGAAGGGAGAGGGGGAAGGAAAGAGAGAAACATCAATGCAAGAGACAAGCATTGATTTTTTGCCTCCTGTATGTACCTGGACTTGGGTTTGTACACACTCAGCCCCAGGGTTGAAACCACAACCTATGTGTGTGCCCAGACTGGGAATCAAACTAAAAACAATTCAGATACCAGATGACACTCCAACCAACCAGTCAGGGCAAAGAAACTTCTTCTTTGTGAGGGATTTCATCACACACAACAGTACATTTAACATTGTTGACTCTGTTCCCAACTTCTACCTTGTTTTCACACTTGATAATAGACTACCAATTCTTATTTTAATAATTGTTAACATGTCTTGATTTCCAGTTTATGTGTATATCAAGGATTTATGTCTCATAAATATGTGTCAGTTCGTATAGGTTGATACACACACTATTTATTCACAAAAGGGTAAAGGGTATTGATTATTGCTACCTGGTATATTTGTATATTTTCTAGAGAACTAATGGCATAGTTACCATTTTTTTAGATCAATATGAAAAAGTGTATATAGATAAGTGGCAGGTCAAGAAAATCTGCTGCAACTGTCCACTGGGTGCACAGGCTCTGAGATTTCCGGGGTGGTGCAGGTCAGGGTCAGCAACCACCTGTGTCCTTCTACCTGGGGCTACCCTACATGAACTACAAAGCAATCTGCAGCTGGCTGCTCCTTGTGCTGGGCATGGATTTTTCCAGAAGGATCCAAACTGTGATCCAAACCTGGATGCTACTAGTGCTGGGCCTGGGGCCCCTTAGCCAGACGTACAGAGCTGGGGTGGGCCTGTAAGCTGTGTGGGGCGGAGCCTCAGGTAAACACCAGGGCAGGGCAAACAGTGCAAAACCGGCTGATGGAGCCTCAGCATGGCTCCCACCTGTCAACTCTGTGGCTCTGTGAGGGGAGGACTCAGGTAAGGCACAATGCCTTTCCGTCTGGGAAAGAGCTGTCTCCCAGCTCTTGCTCTGATGCCAGACACCTCAGTTCCTCCCTGCCTGCCACCGGCACCTTGTAAGCTGCTACCCCAGAGGTGCTGGAGTTCAGAGAGAGTGTGTCTGTATAAGTTCAGCACAGGCCCTTCAAGAGGAACTGCCAGGGAACCCAGTAGCTTTTTTTCACTGACTCCAACCCCACTGGTTTTTATAGCCAGAAGTTATGGGGGCTTATTGTCCTGACATTGGTACCCTGGGCTTGGTGGTCTGGTGTGGAGCTAGTCCCCCTCACTCCCGAAGAGGTATCTTTCCCAAGTTTTTGTCCATCACACGTGAATGTGGGACCCAGCAATTCTGCATCTCCTGTCTCCTCATCTCCTTCCCTTCTGGATGGATGTGGTTTCTTTAGTTCGGTAGTTGTCAGATTTCAATTCAACTTGATTTCTGAGGTTTCTGAGTGGTTGTTGGTCTCTAGTTGTAATTTTGATGTGATTGTGCTAGGAGGCGAGCCATGTTTACCTCTGCCTCCATCTTCACTGGCAGACCCAAAGGTTACAGGTAAAGAGAGCATCATGAAAGCAGCAAGAGACAAGCAGTTAGTTACCGACAGGGGAATTCCCATAAGACTGTCATGTCATCTGATTTCTCTATAGGAACTTTTCAGGCTAGAAGGGATTGGCAAGAAATATTCAGTTGTGAAAAGCAGGGACCTAAAGCTAAGATTGCTTTATCCAGCAAAGTTATCATTTAGAATCGAAGGGCAGATAAAAATCTTCACAGGCAAGAAAAACCTAAAGACATTCATTATCACCAAACCATTATTAAGTTAAAGGGAATTATGTAAGAAAGAGAAGATCAAAACTATGAACAGTAAAATGGCAATAAATACACATCAACAACTGAATTAAAAAAACACAAACTAAGCAAATAAGAAGAGAGACAGAATCACAGAAACAGAGAACATTTGATGGTTACCAGGTGGGATGGGAGTTTGGAGAATGGGTGAAGAGGTGAGGGGATTAAGAAGTGTAACTTGATAGTCACAGAATAGCCATGGGTATATAAAGTACAATAAAGAAAATGGAGTAGGTGAAGAACTTATACCCATGACCCATGGACATGAACAAAGGTGAAGGGATTGTCTGAGGTGAATGGGGGACGATGGGTGGGGGAAAAAAGAAGGAAAATTGGGACAACTGTAACAGCACAATCAATAAAATATTTTTTTAATTAAAAAAGGGAAAATCTACTGCAAAATCAAGGCTTATTAACTGGAGATAAAATCAAGTTTAATTTTGTACATAGGGAGGTTTCAGAGACATGGGACCTAAATAAATGACCAAAGCAAGTGGCTTTTATACTTCTTAGATTAAAAAAACAAAAAACCCCATAAATTTGTGAGTATTTGACAGGACAAAGACACTTAGGCTCTGATGTTTAATTAGTGAGGAATCTAAGCAGATATAGGGTAGTTAGTTATTAAAGAAGTAACAGAATTTGTTTCTACAGGCTTTTCATCCCTGAATTCCCTATCTTTGGTGTTAAAAATATCTATATCCTGGTGCAAGGAGGGTACTTTCCACATGAAAGATTTATTTACTGCATTTAGAGGGACAAAGGAGAATCCTAGTGTTCTACCCCATGCTTCTTATGAAACTTTAATTCTACATAATCAATATGCCAAATGAGCAAATTTCCCATATAACGGGTACATGTGTAATGTGAGTTTGGGACTGGCTTCTATAAGATACAATTTCATTACCTTTTTCACACACTAATTTGTTCTGTCCTATTAAATTTTATTAAAGTTTGTCTGAGTTATTTGTTATTGTGCTTATTTTTATCTATATCAATCATGATAAAATCTTTCAATTTTTAGCTGGTTATAGGAATAATTTTAGTATAAAATTTCATGATAAATACATCATCTATATTATCAATCGCCTGTTAGAAATTGTCTTTTTGCCTGAATATAATAACTAAAATGACCATTACTGAATGAAAATATATCATACAATTTTCTCTGTAATAACACGTTATATAAATTAAGTTTGTTAAATATTCAAACTCACCACTGATCAAGATTCTGAATAAAGTGATAAGAATGATTGGGCTCATGGGGTCAATTCAAATCAACTGAACTGATATTGTAAGAGTTAACCAGACTAAAAATTTTGTGACAATAAAATAAGTGAAGGAGTTTCTAATCTCATGATATATAATTTGAGAAAGTAGTTAAGGATGCAAAAGGCCAGAGTTTTGAGAATACTGCTTATCTGCACTTTTTGAAATGCACTAATTTTTCTGCTATTAAATTAATATGCTCAGTGGTATGGTAACTCCAACATTTTGAAAGACATTAACTACCTGGGTTTTGTTGATATAAGGCAAGAGTGTAAATAATTTATTCTAAACCTTTAGATGATCTGAACGTACTGAGTATTTAGAAAAAACAAAATAAAAAACAACCCTTCAGCCAGAGAAGGTAATTAGGACATTTATTTTTTTATCAAGGAACATTGTTATACAACAATATGGTAAATATCAATGGAAATATCTTTCAAGAGTTATAACTATTTAATCTAGAAAGTGCTAGAAACTATAACCTCTTTGTATCTGGTATTCCATCAATTTTACTGTCCATTCTTCCATTGTTTCATCAATACATTGGAATTAATAAAAAAAATATTTCATAAGATTGTGAAAATTAAGATAATGCATGTAAATGCTTATAATGAGTAAAGACTGATTATATTAAGAGCCTAATTTAAATGAATTATTAATTATATTATTATGCACAATTATTGAAGACAACTTGAGAGGGGGTTTTTCTGTCCAAAATATCTTTCCCATCTTCCATAAATCTTTTTTAGATGATGGAAATCCTGACATTGTATGCCACTTTGGAGTTAAAGAAATCCATGTTTAAAATTAAATATACTCATTTGGAAATAAAAATATCAGCTTATTTAATATAACTGTGTTCCCAATGATGGTAATTCAGAGCATTCAAAAAATATTTTATTGTATTTTCCCCATTACTATTTAACCTCCTTGTACCCACCCCTCATCTGCAATCACCACACTCTTGTCCACGTCCATGAGTCCTTTTTCCTTTTTGCTTAATCCCTCCAACCCTTAACCTCATTCACCCCCAACCTCCTCCCCAAACATAGCTGCCCTCCTTCTCTCTATCTATGAATCTGTCTCTATTTTGCTTGGTAGTTCAGTATGTTCATTAGATTCCACATATAAGTGATTTCACTTATCTCTCTCTGACTGGCTTATGTCACCTAGCATAATGTTCTCCAGGCCCATCCATGTTGTCAAAAAGGGTAAAATTTTTTCCAGTAGTATTCCATTGTATAAGTACCCCATAGTAGTTTTATCCCCTCATCTATTGATGGACACTTAGGCTGCTTCCATAACTTGGCAATTGTAAATAATGCTGCAATGAACAAGGAGGTGTTTATGTTTGTTTGTTTTTTTTTCCAAATTACAGTTTTGAGTTTCTTTGAGTATATTACCAGATGTGGAATCACTGGTCAAAATTTTTAGAAGTATCCCCACACTGTTTTCCACAGTGGTTACAACAGTCTTCATTCCCACCAAAAGTGCAAAAGGGTTCCCCTTTCTCCATGTGCTCGCCAACACTTGTTTTTCGATTTATTGATGATAGCCATTCTGATAGGTGTGAGGTGATACCTCATTGTGGTTTTAATTTGCATTTTTCTGATGACTAGTCCTGCATCTTTTCATATGTTTATTGGCCATCTGTT
Organism: Mormoops blainvillei; assembly: GCA_004026545.1. Lineage (NCBI taxonomy): Eukaryota > Metazoa > Chordata > Mammalia > Chiroptera > Mormoopidae > Mormoops > Mormoops blainvillei. The sequence goes on along the minus strand of PVJD01004602.1, from coordinate 61,239 downwards.
TGTCCTCTTTGGGGAAGTGTCTATTCAGGTCCTTTGATCATTTTTTAATTGAATTTTTTTTGGTGTTGAGTTTTGTAAGTTCTTTATACATTTTTGATATTAAACTCTTATCACAAAAGCCTTGCATAGCAACAGCGATCCTGAGAAAGAAGAACAAAGTTGGAGAAATCATGCTACCTAAATCAAAGTATAATATAAGACAATAGTAATCAAAACAGCATAGTAGTGGCATAAAAACAGATACATAGATCAATGGAACAAACTAGAGACCAGAAATAAACTCACACCATTATAGTTAATTAATATTCAACAGAGGAAGCAAGTACATACAATGGGCTAAAGATCATTTATTCAATAAATGGTGTTTTGAAAGCTGGACAGATACCTGCATAAAAATGAAACTAGGCCACCTTCTTACACCACACATAAGAATATGTACAAAATAGATTAAAGACTTAAATATTAGACCCAAAACCATAAAAATTCTAGAAGAAAACATAGTCAGTAAAATCTCAGACATTGTTTGTAGCAACATTTTATCTGATCTATCTCCCCAGGCAAGTGAAACAAAAGAAAAAATAAACCAATGGGGCTACAACAAACTAAAATGTTTTTGCACATCAAATGATACCTTCAACAAAATAAGACAGTTTCTGGAATGGAATAACATATTCGCCAATACATCTGATAAAAGTATTTTTGTTTAGTTTAAACTTTTGTGACACTAATAAAGTAAAGCAGTACAAATTACAGTCTAGTATTTTTTTAGAAACATGTTTAATTGTTCTGATTCCATTGTACATAGCATAAAATGTATAATCCTTAACTACCATTTGGTGTCCCACACCCTCTCCATCTCCTTTGGCCTCCCCTCCCTTTCTGTCTTCTTTCTATTCATATATGCTTCTTTGAATCCCTACAGCATTCCTATTCCTTCCTGATTTGGGGTCTTCATGTTTGCTGCATTTTCAGCCTAGCGCACCCTTTAGGCCCACGTGTTCTCGTCACCTGGCTAATCCCTATCATACCTCTAATCTCAAATCCACGTCTGCCTTCTTAATGAAGTCTCTAACCCTCAGCACTGGACCACATAACATTCTCCATGGGCTTCTCCTTCAGATTCTGCTATACCAGTAACTTTTAAATAAGTAGTCATAGCAGTCATATAGAATTTTTCCTTATAAGTTCTACAGGGAAGACAAAACTGTGTTCTGTTGATCACTGTATTTTTAGAGGCAGCATAAGAACTGACGCATAGTATTTTGGAAAATGCTTGCAATATACTGTCACTGGGACTGGGCAGATAGGAGAAGACCAGAAAGGATAGAAATCATTAAAGGATGAATCTAGAATGTGCCAAATTTTCCAGAGGAAAAAATTAAAACATGACTCTTTTTAAGATCCACACAATATACATTGGAGCTAGCGGTAGCAGTGGTAAAAGTTAGAGTGTTTTGTTTCTCCCCATATAGTTCTCCTTTCATTATGAGTCTTTAAACTAGAGACAAAATTATGAATTTAGGAGGAACTTTGTATTTTGTTGTGCAAATGAATTGTGTTAAGGGAATATCTTTTATCAAATATGAAAAGATTCCTTAATATAAAAATGGGTTTACTAAAATGGCACGTGCACTCACGATTTTGCACATTAATTTTATAGACATGAATAAAATACATACATAGAAGGTAACCTCATTCATAGACTTTAAAATTGACAAATATTTTACAACAAAATGGACACATTCTAGCTTATGGGCCTTGCTGCTGGTAGTAAATGCACTATATTAGGGATTTAGCACAATAAGAAAATCATAACATCCATGGCAACATACTGTCACTCACTAGGTATACGTGAAGATAAAATAACGTTAACATTTTTATACCTGTAAAAGGAGGTTTACTTAATAAAAAGTTTAAATATTGATACAATTATAATACCCAAACAATATCCTAGAAATAATATTCAATTTCTTTGTAACACAAAATATAGCTAAAGGAATCATCATTGTATGTTAGGAACTTTTAAGTTAGGTGGTATGTAAATACCATACAGCATTCTCTCCATCCTAACTGGGCTGATCTAGTGGTCCCTAGAATTCTTCCTTTCAGTTTATATGCTAGGATATTGACAATCTTAGGAAAAATAAAAGCTTTTTCAGTTTTAATTGCTTTCAGATCCCCACCATTTTGCTAATTACTCTACCTTGTTCCTCTCTCTGACATTTTGTCAGTTTTATTCAGATAATGGTTGCATATATCATTGAAAATTTAGTTCTGAATGTCTAATCTGATAAATTTACATAACTGTTGATTGCAAATCAAGTCTCCCAGGAGAAGGTAGAATGGCAAACTAAGCAGCTCAAACTTTCCCCAGCCTTCCTTCTTGTAATAATCCCTTACGATAGGAAACAGTGAATAGTCATTGCCTACTTGAACATATCTAACAATATGTAATTCATTAGTTTCATTATCAAACTGGGGAGTTATTATAATTCTCTAGGATGAGCTTCTTTTTTATTTTATTCTTGAAAAAGCTACATCTAAAATATCAATTAATCTGTTGGTACAGATTTTTATTAGATTTTTGTCAAAACCTTTAGATTCCTTAGATATACATACATTTTTAATAGTAAAGTTAATTTAAGAACAGATTTTGTATTGATAAAGTTTTTAATCTTACATATGTAAAATAATGCTGAACAGAAACTGCATTATGGTTTACCTAGCTTAACAGGTATGTGATTATTTAGCACAGTGAAAGAAAGCATCAGGAGTAATTAAAAATTTCTACATTTTTTGTGTTTGATCCTTTATTTCTTTTCTAAATCTGCATGGATTAGTGGTCAAATTAGATTAACAAGTGAGTCTATTAGAGAGATAAGGTTTTATGCACTGCTTATTTTATATTTTGCAAAATTCTCAGCTAAAATTAATTTGAGAGGGTGACAGGGATGTCAGACCAACATGACATCTAAGTCTTTCTTTCTTAAATTACAGACAAAGAGAAAGCAGCCTTTCCTCTCTATCAGTCCCAACTGCAAATGGCAAAGTTAGAGCACAGGCCAGAAAGAACTGAAGAGACCCTCAGAAGGCCAGCCCTGCCTAAGGTTCATCTGACTTGCCTGAGCTCAGAAGATTGACACAACCACAGAGCTTCAGTAGAGAATACTTACTGTTTTCAGACTTAGTATTTCTGCCTCCAAATTAAGGGATAGTGTCAACCAATAGATGCTGGATCCATAGAGCAAGCCAATTATGCTTCATTCCACAGGAAGTACTAGGTATAAGGAAGTAGGGGGAGGTAACTCCCTCTTTTGAACTAAGCATGCCAAGATAAGATTCTTAAAACTATGTTTATAGTTTTTATAGTTTTCTTTTCTATTTTATTTTTTATTAAAAATAAATACCCAAATAAAATGTAGGAGAACATAAATGGTTTCTGAAGGTATTTTTTGACAATTGAAACAAAACTGTAAGTCAATAATGTTTTCAATTGTTGAAGAAGAAAAGACCATTTTCCACCATAACTTAAAGAGCAGCGATAACCCCGAGTATTATAATTAGTACAGAGTTTAAATACTGTCAAGATTAAATTGTTATAATTAAACTGTATTTCTTCACAACTTCCCATTCACAGCTAACACCTAAGCACACAGCATGTCAGTTCAGGTAAGCATGGTGAAGGTAAGATGAAGAGCTGATTTAAAAAATCACTTACAAATACAGACAGTATCAAATCAGTTCATTAAAATGCTTCAGAGGGATTCCTCAGTGGAATCAGATGAAGGAAGGATTGTAAAAAAACTGACAAACAAGAAAGAGCACAAACATAACGGAATGTGCTGCTCTGTGAATACCAGCAACAGAGGGTTTAGCAGTAATTAACAGTGTTCTTACCAAATCATGAAAGGTTTCACCTTATGTTACACATCCCTTTAAGGAGAAATATAGAGTGTAAGGCCACCGTTTCTATGCAGAAAAAGAGGAAAAGGTTTTCTTTGGAAGTTCATGCAATTTATAGGCAAGAGAGACTGTGGCATTAAAAAGCACTAGATTTGAACCCTTTCTCTACCACTTTATAAAATGTGTTGCTTTGGGCAAGTTACCATATTACATTTAAATAAATTAACTTGGATCACATGGGTTATTTATACCTATTCTCAAACATTGTTCTCATTTTTTTTATTAGCTAAGAGACATTGAATACATTATTTCTGTGACTTCCTTTTTCTCTTCTGGTAATTGAGATAATGAATATTTAGCATAAAAAATCATATCTGATAAAACCCAGGGATATTGTAAACATAAAATGTTATAAAATATGTAAAATACCTCCATTATTCTTTGAGTTAATAAATACCATTAGTCTTTATCTCCATTAATTATATCCCTTAAAACAAAAATTTGGAAAAACATTAGGTTTTTGTGATGATGATGTCACAAATAAAACAAAACAGAAACTAAAATTTTCACATGTGCTTGATAGGACTGTGAATCCTGACAATTGGGAAAACAATATGATAATTCTACTCTTTTTGTATTCCCAAGAGATTTAAAACATGTTCACACAAAATCTTGTACATAACTATACATAGGATCACTTCATATAAAAGCTGAATATGCAAATAATTCAAATATCCATCAAGTTATGAACATAAACAAAAGTGGTACATCCATATAGTGGAATGTTATTCAGCCATGAAAAGAAGTGAAGTGCAACAATATGGGTGAAACTTGAAACCTTATAGTACATGACAGAAACCAGACATAAAAGCTAACATATTGTATGATTTCATTTTTTTAAATGAGATGTCTAGCAAGGACAAATCTAAATCTATATAGAGACCAAAAGTAGATTACTGGTTGCCAGGGCATGAAAGGAGGAGGAATGGGGAGTGATTACAAATGGATATGACATCTTTTGGGGGGGCGATGAAAATATCTGGGGTTAAACAAGAGGTGATGATTGCACAATCTTATGAATATCCTAAAAACCCTTAAACTGATACTTTGAAAGGGTGAATTACTCTTATCTGTGAAGTTATTCTACAGAAAGCTACTAATCAAATGCAAAGAAATGGTTAGTGAAGTATCGAATTGTTATGGCAAGTAGTTGATAACATGTATGACTATAAAAAGGGAATGTTTGAAAATATTTTAACAAAATTGCTAGTGTGCTTACTGTGTGCACTTGTTGGCTAAGCACCTTGCTTGTATTGGCTTTTTATTAATCTTATCACCCTTTTTTTTTTGTCCTGTACTCATTAATGTTTCCATCGTACAGGAGAGAATAGTAAAGCACAGGAGACCGTGACATGCCTAAAGTGACACTGTTGTATTCCACACCTCAGTCTACTTCCATAATTGGGAATATAAGCCTTGGCAACCAGAGTTAGTGGGTTCTGTGTGTGCATTACTACTTATGGATGTCCAGACTGATATGCTGGCGAGCAACGGAACATTATAATTGAAGACATGGGTTCTGGAGTCATAGAGCCTTGGTTTAGATCTCAACTCTGACATGCACTGACTCCATCATTGGGCAAAGTATTAGTTTCTCTGTACCTGAGTTTACTTCCTAATCAATGAAATGGGGATAATAATACCTAAGTCATGGGGCTGTTTTTATGATTAAATGAAATAATTCAAGTAAAGTGTTTAGCAAAATTTGGAATTTAGTAGACCCTATGTGAGGGTTAATTTTATGTGTCAATTTGGCCACTGAAGGGATACAAACATTTAGTCAAATATTATTCTAGATGTTTCTCTAAAGGTATATTTTAGTGGAGTTTTGCATTTAAATGAGTCAACTTTGAGTAAGCAAATTACCAGATTACCCTCCATAACATGGGTGACCCTCATCTAATCGATCAAAGGCCAAATAGTAGGAAGACTGACCTGCCTGGAGAAAGATGAAGTTCTGCCAGCACATAGCCGATTGACTCAAAGTGCAACCCTTCCTTGGGCCTCCAGCCTACTGGCCCACCATACAAATTTTGGACTTGCCATCCTCAACATGAACTGTATCCTTAAAATCTCTCTCTCTTTTTCTCTCTCTCTCATATCTCCCCTACCCTGGATTCTGTTTCACTGAAAAACTCTGAACGATACACCCTAATAAATGTCTCTCTTCTTAAGAAGTAAAAAAGCAAATTGCCAAAAATTGGTTTTATAATCCAATTTTTGTTTATACATATACCTTTTTCTTATACATAGAGAAAAAATAGAGAGATGATGAATATGGAACTGAATAATAGAGAAGTAGATTTGGACTTTGTATTTTGTACATATTTGCACGGCCTACTTTAATTCATTAAGCAGATGTGGCTTTTGCAGTTTAAAAAGAAATGCCAATAAAATATTTAAATATATTTATAAAAGATTTAAAAAACAACAAGGAAAACAAAAACAATCAGAAACAAAGCTTCTGGAAAGAGTCTCCGTTATGTGAATTTGGAGGTACAGTTACTCCTGCTGGGCAGTGAAATTGACAATGAAATGTCAGCAAGAGAAAGGACACTACATGTCAGGGTCCACACATTGACGTAAAAGTAGAGAATTAATGGTAAAAAAATCAATCTATTACTGAAAGCCATTTTTTTTGAGTCCTAGCTTGTTTCCCAAAGAGCATTTGATTTTTAAATGATTTATGAAGGTTATTTGGAGATTCTTACTGTATACAATAGTGGCAAAACTGAAAGTGACAGAATGCCTGTTTGAACTCTCTGTATGAGGGAATTCAACAACTAACTAAAATTTCTTTAGCTAATGTTTTGATTATCAGGTGGGCTGACATATAACATTTATATTATTAAGATTTACCCAAACTCTATAAAGACAATTTTAATAAACTGGTAATATTTCTTAGAAATAAAATGATTTTTTCTACTTAGGTTTTGAAGGTCTACAATTTATTTATTTTTTGCAGTAGCCCATATCTGAAAACTAATTCCTGGTGAAAGTCTTGCTAAAAGTCATATAGCAAATTGATAGCAAAGCCACAAATAGAACCTAGTAATTCTTATTTTCAAGTCCAGACTTTAATCATTGAACCAGACGAGTTGCCACTTTCTCTGACTGATCATCCTTAGCATTTAATCCTTCTTCCAAGGTTCCCATTTATAGAGATGACATAATTCAGCATTTCTGCATGGTTCACATGACAGACAAAGGCATGTGTGGGATTAATTTGCTAAAGATGACAATAATTACAAAACTAAAATGGTTTTGGAGATTAAACTCAAAATATGCTTGTTATTTTCAAATGGAAAACTGCCAAGAAAATGACAAAGATGTTCAGTGTGTCACTGCAAGAATGCTGTACCTTGCTTACTCTTATCAAATGCACAGAGTGGTTGGGAAATAGATGGCAAGAAATTATTTATGGACCATGTTGATGCACAAAGACATATTCAAACTTGAGGACTTATTTCTATCTGCCTGAGGGCTAATATACTGAAACCTGCAAGGACTAAACATTCTACGTTCTGAAATAAGTACCCTAAGCTCCATGGAATAGCACAGAAAGTACAATAGCCAATAATACACTGCACAGTGACCAACCTGCATTTCAGGGAGCTCTGAATATTCTAAAGGGTATAAATGTAGCTGCTTCTTCCTGAACTGAAATTAGAAATGGCTATTGCCTTTTATCACAAGCCCATGACTCAATAACATTAATTTTTTCCTCATAAACTTCACAAGTGGAGCAACATAGAATGCTATTCAAAAGAAATACTTTTCAAATTGAACAATGATTTCTTGTTTGTAATAGAGATGAAAAAAGGTAGAAGCAGATTCTTTTATATTTCTTTTTAAATTTTTTTCCTCTGCATTCATCCATCCCATTTAATAGCTCAGAAAATTAAAACTCTCTTCTGAATATTCACAGTAAAACAACTAACAGCTGATTAAATCTTTGATATATTGAAATTGGAAGAGATTCAATATCAAGTCTAGATTAAACTGCATTTTACTTATTTTTTTAGAGTTTCATACTCCTGTGTGTGTGTGCACAGGTATGTGTATGTGTGCACTCTGTTTTTTCTACTATGACCTTGTTTAGAAGATAAACTTATATGAGTAGGTAATAGTGGCAGGCTCTTAAGTACAGAGAGCTGACACATGAATTGGAAGCAGCTCTTGCAAATACATGTCCTGTGAGGGTCAATTATTTGGTTACTGATCTGATCATTGTGTGAAGACACTTAGGAACAAGTCTATGCAAAGTCTGCATTTGAAAGAGATGCTGCTTGACTGGGGCACCCGAAACAGGTAGCCTAATTGTACCTGCAGTAGGATCCACAGTGTCCTTAGTTTTATTTTTTTATTTTTTATTTTTTAAAATATTTTATTTATTTTATTTTTAGACAGAGGGAAAGGGAGGGAGAATGAGAGGGAGAGAAACATCAATGTATGGTTGCTTCTTGAGCACCTCCTACTTGGGACCTGGCCCACAACCCAGGCATGTGCCCTGACTGGGAATTGAACCAGCGACCCTTTGGTTCACAGGCCAAAATTCAATTCACTGAGCTACATCAGCCAGGGCAGTATCCATAGTTTTTGTTAGTAATGTCTAAGCAATCACAAAGACCTTATTAACTTTAAAAAAAGGCTGAAATCACATGGAGGTGGGAAGACAGATAGATGGATAGATAAGTTATTTAAATAGGTTTTATGTTTCAAATATTGCATAAATTTCAACATAAAGAATTCCTAAATCTCTTAGCCAAGTATATCTTGCCTTTGGGATCATTTTCTTCATTTGAATCCTGGTTCTGCATCACATGATATTATTCATGGAGATTTCATGTTATATCAGATCACACCCACTGCTGCCTTTGCCCTGTGGGAAATAGAGAAAAACAATTAGCCGTGAAAGTTTGAACAATACATTATATTTAAAATCTAACTTTATTATGTGTTATTCAAATAAATGGAGGGATACAACAATTTGTATATTTGAATATATACAAGTATTCAAATGTGCAAAATATGTTATGTAACGTATTATGAATTCCTCTCTATACATCTATGATTGTGAGGTTTGGTAAAGTGTTTTTATATTATTCTCATAGTTTTCTATTCTAGAAAAAATTATCCTCAGAGAATAAGTAACGGAGGTTGCAATACTAAGGGAGAATTACTAGGTATATTAAGAGAAAAATGCAGTGAAATTTATGTATGTAAATGCATTTCATTTAACTAACAGTTATAATTGTGTAGTTATAGCCTTTAAACTGAAACAAAGCTTTTTACAATTTTGTCTACCTACAGATATAGCTTTATCTACATATTATTTTGTAAAAACTTATCAGTGTGACTACCTCATTAGTAATTTTTTCATCATAAAATGCTTAAGTTTAGAATCTGTATCTTTATCGTCACCTTATTTCCAACGTACCCAGAGGAACAAGAACAATGTGCTGGTTCCATTGTGACAACAGTAACCTTGACCATTGCGTCCTTCCAATGGACCTTAGCATTCATTAGCAAGCTCGTTCTGGAACCATATTTTTCCACAAAGTTAATAACTGCTTTTTGTAGGCTTCCACCAAGTATTTTATGGGGAAACATTCATTAAAGTATACTGGATATAAACCAGTCACTGTATACTTTCTGAGTGATTTCTAGAAAATTTTAAATTCTGTATACAATAACAATTTTTTAACCATAAAAGATCATTAGATATACAAATTTTCAGTTTCTGTCCCAAACCTAGTAAATCAGAAAATCTATGGAGGAGGCAAAAATTTGTCATTTATCAAGCCCTTCAGCTCATTCTAATGTTTGCTAAACTTTGAGTTCCTTTTCACAAAGGGAAACCATGATATAATTAAGTTAATATTTTGTTTTTTAAAGCTATTTCCAAAAAGATAAATGCATTAAGACTTCTTGCTTCTGTATGAAACTTTATACCTTATTTCAGTTGAAAAAATGTTTCTAAGTAATATAAAAATTGGAGAAATTAAGTGTATTTCTCAATTTGTTTTTAATAAATTAAATTTATATTTCTTAGATCATACCTGTTGGTATTATTTACTTCTTAAACTTAGTCACATTCAATATAGTTACAGTATTTTCTCTGATTATTATAGGTTCATATTATAAAAATATTTTCCTTTCACTTCATTTAAAGAATAACAAAAAAATTACAACCTGTGATCATCACCATAAAATTGGATTTTCTTTTTATTGTTTGTTTTTCACTTATCTGTTTTCTGTGTCACACACTAAATATTGGAGACTAGGATCCAGGCTCAAAACTTAACTGACCTTCCTTCTTGTTAGTTTATGTACTGATTTTGGAAGTATGAGGAGTTTCAGAGGTAGAAGTTAAGGCCATGCCTGTCATCATTACAGTACAGTTTCCTTTGTGTATTTAATAAATTTACTCTGAAAACACTGGGATACAAAATGAGTATGTAGCTTGGTACTTACCTATGGAAAGTAACACAAATGGAAGAAATAACATTTTTTGAAATCACTGAAGCTTTTCTATGAATAAGGAGACTGAAGCATAGTTTAGCATTGGCATACTGAGACCTTCTGTTGACAACTCTTTGTCCTGGTTGCTTTTTGGGATGTGAAAGGGACCTTGGTGGCAATAAGATCTGTAACCCTATGTGAATAAACCTGATACACTAGTCAACAGATACAACCAAAAGGAAGTATCACTAAAGAGAAGTGTACTATTCGTGGCGTTAATGGAAAATAATGCAGCTGAAATGACTTGTTGATGAGCAAATGAGAAATATCTACTTGAAGGTGCACAGAAATAATTGGAACATATTTTGACTTTACCTAGAACTCTTTCTGTAGGAAATGGATGAGTACTAGAGGAAAAACTTAGTACAAATAATACAGCCTCATTTTTATTTCCACACTGATGTGGTCCCCATGGATTAAATTTACATAAAATCTAAGCAGTCACCGAGCATTGTTAGGTTGGACAGTTGTCCAGCTGTGGGTTTACACTTGTTTTTTCCCCAATTAAATGTTATTTTACTCTAAAGTATTACTTTCCTATTATCTGACTCTTCTTTTTGTTTTCCCTTTTATTACTAAAAGCATAATAATATCTCTAATTCTTTATCTATTTGCTATCATATTATCTAGGTTGAAGAGAGGTTATGTGGGGCTACGCTGAGCATCTTGGGTGGCAGGGGCTGTTGTAAGGCAAGAACGCTTGTTGTTTACAACTAAGTGTTTAAGAGGCAGGAATGCCTCAAAGAGAGTGATAAGAGTCAAATGTAGAGAAACTGTTTTTTTTTACTTTTAAGGCAAGGGGGACCTGAGGAAGGTATGAGACTCAGAATAAGGATCTGAGGGCTTCAAGGGCTAGACCAGGCAGGATCCAGCTCTGTGAGACCGAAAGTTGTGCAGGAACATGGTCTGTGTACATAGTACCAGCAATAGGTATTCGATTCTGTTGAATCCATTAAATGTTTCTTCCAAATAGCAGTGTTGAAAAAAACCCTCCAAGGTAAAAATTAACAATGATAATCATTTAGCTTTTGTGTTTAATAGTCTGCTAACTTTTGGAAACAAAGCTCCTTTGTGTATGTTTTTATATCACTCAGACTTATCCTACCTTTACAGCTCTAGTCTTATATATTTAATCCACTAAAATCTATTAAGTGAAAACAAAGCAGTGTCATATAGACAGTTTATAGAAAGTTGGCCTGTATGTATAAATTAGGTAATATATTTCCTTACAGTACTAATGTTCAACATTAAATGTAAATATAGTAGCAAACAGATTTTTAAAGACCTTTCTAAATTTTTTGAATGCATGGTATATATCCTTGCTTTGTTTTAAAACTGTCATAAGCTACAGAGGTTTCATATGAAATGATTATGTTTAGGGCATTCCTAATGGGTTTGTATTATGAACACATGTGCCTCCCAAAAAGTGCGGCATCATATATATTTGATTTGCATACTTATTTGTAGTTAAGTGCATTAATATGTATGCTAAAATGCCTTTCTTTTCTTTCCGCACTTCATGATTGTATGCCAAATTAAATGTATTTCATCAAAATAATGGTAAAAACATGCTTATCAAAGATGAAATGTCATTGAATGCATATATTTTGCTGTGTTTATTTTGTATGTTAAAGGGTAATTATGTCAGATGCTTAATTGTAATTTCAAATAACAAAGCCATATATTCGTCAGTCAGATAAGAGTGACTAAGAATCCCATTAACTAATCCATTACATTAGCTAGTTATCATTAACCCAATAGCTTGCAGAATGCTGACCTAGCTTAATGCTTAGTAGTTGTCATAGAGATCAACTCAATGAACCAATTTATTTTTTAAGCTAGAGACCAACTGTTGATTTCAAACCCTGCCTCATTGGAGTCACCTTTGTAAAAGCTGCAATTTACCTAATGCCATATAATTAAGTAGATGCACATGAATATTAAAGAAAAAATATTCCTAATAGCTTTGTAAAATGGATCATAAATTAGAAAGGAAGGAGAAATATCATTATCTTTCTGTATAAGACAGCTAAAAGTCTCATAAATGCCAGGATTTATAGTTCACTGGCATTCTGATAAAAGCAGTCATATTAGGAATAAAAGTTTAAAAAAATTACACATTTGATGTCTAAAAAAACAACACTTCTGAATGGGAAAAGAGCAATCACAGTATTTTCAAATATACTCCTCTAGGTATACTCCCCATTTAACCATATTCCATCTCTAACTTTACTCTTCATGTTACTCTAGTCTAATCAAAGTCTCCTCATCAGATTTGCTCTTTTCAAGGTCAAAACCTCTTCTTTGCCAAACTTATTGGACACGTTAGCCATCTTATTCAGGTTCTAAACAACAGCTGACACACTTGATCACTTCCCCCCAATGTCCGACATGTATATACACATATATGCATATTTATAGATACATGCATATGTATAATATTTACACTGAATGATATGCATTCAGTTATTTAGACTTAGGTACAGAGTAGGGCATAATATTGGCACACTAATGCTTTAAAATGTTTACTAAATATATATGCTATGTAAGATAAGTAACTATACAATTTTACTGAGACATATTTTCTTCCTAAGCTTTCCTAGAAAGATGTTTATATTAAGTAGTTTTTCAAGATGAAGGAAAAAAGAAAAATGGTTTAGCTTCTTTAAGTCTAAATGTGGATATGTGTGTATATATGTGATAAAGTGATATTGCACTTACCAGTTTTCTACTTTTATGTTGTTTGTATATGTTTCAGAACATTTTTTCAAAAAGTTCCAAAAATAATTTTGTATTAAAAATGCTGAAATTTAAAGTGTTAGTAGGGTGGATTTCAAAATCCTAGAGTCCAGTCAAAGCCCATATAATGATATCTAAAATTATTCTTGGAGTCCTGGCTATTGTAGTTCAGAGGATTGAACGTGGGCCTGCAAACCAAAGGGTCTCCTGTTCGATTCCCCAGTCAGGGCACCTGCCTGGGTTGCAGGCCATGTCCCCAGTGTGGGGTGTGTGAGAGGCAACCACACATTGATGTGTCTCTCCCTCTCCCCCCAAAATAAATAAATATATATATTTATTAAATACATATAAATAAATATATGTTTATTAAATATATATATATAAAATCTTAAAAAAATAAAAGTATTCTTGGATTCTACAATCCAGAAAATGTTCAGATATGATGTTTTAGGCTCTATTTTCTTAAACGTGGGAGAGAATAATACTGCCTGTTGCTCTTAGGCAAACAGAAATTGCTTTATTCCTTCACATTGCCTATAATTTGTACTCAGAATTCTCTCGTTTGTGTTTTCTGGTATTACTGTGGTGAACCCTAAGAAGATCACAGCCTCTCATTGGGAACTTGGACCTTCACTCTTATCCAGATCTGCAGTGATTTCTCACAAAGACACCTTTCCTGACACTTGTCAAGACTCTTTTACTAAATAAAAAAAAGAGCTAATAAGCATGACTTTTATCCCAAGTATTATCTTAGTTCTTCTTAATTCCTTCTTATTCTTATCCATTTTCCTACTCCAAATAGCATTTATAATTCAATTTGCTATCACAAAAATTCATTAAATAATCAGGAATTATTTATGTTACCTTAGTATTCACTTAGATAATTAATCAGAAACATGGGTGCTAATCCGAATATAACTACTATTTATCTGTTAAACTTTCTTTTAATCCTCACTTGCGGACATTTTTCCATTGCATTTAGAGAGAGAAGACAGGAACAAGAGAAATATTGTGGTGAGAGAGAAGCATTGCTAGTTGCTTCCTGCACACACCAGGGATCACGCACGCCAAGAACAGGGATGAAATCTGCAACCTAGGTATGCACCCTACTGGGAATTGAACCCATGACCTTCCAGTTACTGGATGATGCTCCAACCAACTGAGACACATTAGGCAGGGCTGTATAAACTTTTTTGAGCTATTTAAACTCTGGCATTAATTTACTGATATTAAAAACAAAATTAAATGTCCAAGATAACTTTTAACTTTGATAGTTTTTAGTTAATCAATAATTCTATGATATATTAGTCATATTGTATGTTATTCCCTTTTAAGATATTCTCGACAGTTCACAGCATTTTAAAAATCATTCATGGCACTTCAAACAATTTCCTTTTGAAAATAATTAGGGTATTTGTTATTGAAAATCTTTGAGAATTGTGATGAGTGAAAAGAAAGAATTTGTTTTTTATATGATTCTCTAATTCTGTACAAATTCCACCTGTGTTTTGTAAGCCAGTTTTAGATTTGTGCTGTTATTGTTGTTTGCACCAGGAAGTATCAAGATTAATAGCTCACAAAACATAAATGATTTTCTCCTCCTAATCTACTGTCCAAAGGATATAAAACTAGAATGTGATATTTTTTCTCTGTGAAATAGCTAATGAATTTAATGGTTATGGTTAAGGGAAAAAAAAAGTTTGAATTTATTTTTAATATTCCCAAATTATTTTTCATTTGTTCAAAAAACATTAAAAACCTTTAACTTACATATGTAGAGTCTTCAAGATACCAAAAATGAATAAGTTAAATGTATTTTTAACCAAGTAAATAAATATGGCAAGTGAATTCTGTTCAATGACAAATTATTCCTTCAAGCAGAATCTAAAAAAATCAATGATTTTAATTTTAAATTGTATACTAAAGTGAGATAGGTAGACTTAAATTTAATTTATAGATCACTAATTGAGCTGTTCTACTAAGACAGCATGTTCAATATTATGGAAGTATTTATTCAATAACTATTATAGTTGGGAATTATCTTAGACATTGAAAAATAGGGAGATATTCCTGGAATTTACCAAAATATTTCAATCTTTTATTTAGGAATATGGTTCATATCTCACATATTTCAGATTACTAAATCCCACTAGTATGCTCTTCAGAAGTTTAATTGTTCACATAAAACACAATTATTTTTGTTACCTGTTAAATTTTTTAACCAATGGCATTCTTTCTCTTTTTTAAAAATATTATCTATGGAACATGCTCATACAGTATAAAAAAGAGAAGTAAATGCTAATTAGAAGCATTCCTGCCTTTCCCATTCCATTAATTCACTTATTCATTCATTTAACCTTTATTTCAAATGTTTGATAAACATTTAATATGTAGTGCCTGTATGCCAGGAATAACTCTAAATGAGTAACACACATACTTGCATCTATCAAACACTAATATTTGGCAGCTCTAAGCCCAGCTCTCATCTCAAATTAGCTATGACAGATTCTAAATGGAAGATAAAACCTGATATCATTGTATCCATTATTGTTAAATGCCTTGTAACTGTTGCTCCTAGGGTAAATCCCACCACCTGTGTATATCATCAGGCCAAAGAACTTTCCTTACAATTCTACCTTGTCAAATTTACACAGGTGAACATTTTTCTAAGTTGCATATTCATAGTGTAATTCTGTATTGGGATCAAAGTGAAATTCTTTGCAACAAGACCTGGTGTCCTGTGTAGCAGAGCAATCCAATATTCTCCCTCCAATTGTGTTAGCAATGTGTATCAATAGAAGAAATGATGGAAAAATCCACAATGCTGATATTCTAAAATATTCCAAATATTCTGAAACTACTCATGTATACCAGCTTGTGTCTTGTCCTGATTTTGTGGCTCATGAAGGCTTGAAAGTTGCCATCAGTTAAAAAGAATTTTTTTTGTTTCATTTTTACTTTATCAGTATCCAACCAGATGGCTTGTGTGTTAGTTCTATTCCAGTGCTGACCTCAGTTTGTGTGCTTTTTCCTTCACTCTTTCGCTTCTCATTAATTCTCAGCTGAGATAAGATACTAAGCATAAGACAGTATATTTCTGTTCAGAAAGAGGCTCTGGTTCTGAGCCTAAATTCCATTGCGTTTAAAAGCTCAATTATAATTTCATTTGTGTCATATTGACCAATTTCAAACAAATTAAAATTATTAATGCAAATGGCAAGATGTCAGAGTCCTGTGGTGATCTTATGTGTCAATAAGAAAAAAATTTATGACCAGTAAAATGAGTATTTCTCAAACAATTACTATGAGAAAAAACATTAACATATGTGACATGTTTGGTATAATTTTTGCATGAAAAAATACTTTTTTGCTCATTTTGCTTAATTCCCTAGTAAATATGAAAAAATAGGAGAGCTATCTATTTTTTATTAATAAATTTGAGAAGGGATGCTTTAATGTTCCTTTCTATATAATACTTTCTATATTTCCATATTGTAGAAAAGGAAGTCTGCTGAGGCCTGTGTTTGCCAGAGAGATATTGACTTAGAAAAGGACTTCTTTCTGAATAGAATTAGGGTCAAATTTTTAAAAATCCTTATATTTCAGTGTAATGAGCTAAATTCATCCTTATAATGTCTCCTTCCAAATATAATTTTCCCCTTGCTATTACTGTATAGAAATTGCACTCTTAAAGTTAATTTTTTCAAATATCCCTCAGATTGTTCACATGTATGTTTTATATATTGTTAGAACCAAATGCTTATTATGCAAGCTCCTGAAAGTCTCCTTCATTCTGGTTTAATTTTTACAGGGTCTATTGTTCATTCAACAAAGTTGTATGTACATTTAAGTTTCTAAGACTGTAAACCAAGTATCCCTCTCATATGGTCAATGAAAAAAAAAAGCCACATTTGTGTATTTTTCTTATAATCACAAGAAAAAAGTTTTCAACAATTGGCCTCTTTGGTAGCCATTTTTTCATTCTTTCTTTTTTTTGAAACTGACATAAAATTAGCTTTCTATAATCAGATAAGCAGGTTATTTTTAAGTGTCTATTAATATCTTATTTTGTTTCCATAAAGATATAAACAGTCCAAAAGGCTATTAAAGAGAATTGTGGAATTATTATGGGAAGTTGAGGATCATTATAATATTAATACTTTTTACATCTCTATAACTTTATATTTTATGTATTATCTCAATTAATTTTAATTACTTCATTTAATTATCTCATTTAATTTTCAACATAACCACTTACCTTATAGTTTTTTTCCAGTTTTGAAAATAATTGACAAATAACACTACATAAGTATTATGTGCAACTTGTTGATTTGATACATTTATTTACTGCAAAATGATTATTACCATAGAGTTAGCCAACACCTCCATCACTTCACATAATTACCATTTCTTTTTGTGAAGAGAATATTTAATATCAACTGTCTTAGCAACTTTCAAGTATATAATACAGCATTATTAGCTATAAACAGTATGCTGTGCATTAAATCCTCAGAATATATCTTATAAATGTAAGTTTATACTCTTTGAACATCTCCCCTTTTCTCATACCTTCCAGGCCCTGAAAACCACCATTATGTTCTCTGTTTCTATGAGTTTGGCTTTTTTGATTCCACATATAAGTGATTGATGTCCTTCAGTATTTGTCTTTCTTTTACTATCTGACTTTGTCTGTAATGTTCTCAAGTTTCATCCATGCTGTGGCAAGCAGCAGGATGTCCTATTTCTGTTTCATGACTGAATAATATTTAATTTTATGATTATTAATAATCATAAATAATAAATAATATTTAATACATTATTATTATATTATACCTATAATATATATAATAAAATTATATATATATAATGCACACAGAAATATATGTGTGTGTATATATATATATATACACACACTGTTTTCATTTCTTTTGGATACAAAACTAGAAGAGAGATGGCTAGATTCTATGGTCATTCTATTTTTAAGGAACCTTCGTACTGTTTTCCATAGTGTGTGTACCAATTTACATTTTCTTTGTTAGGATAAAGGATCCCCTTTCCTCTACAACCTCGCCAACACTTACCTTCTGTTATTTTTTCTATTATAGCCATTCTGACAAGTATTAGGTGATATCTCACTGTATCTTTGATTTGTATTTCCCTAATGATTAGTGATGTTAAGTACCTTTTCATATATCTGCTGTCCATTTTTAATCATTATTTTTTTACTCTTGAGTTGTATGATGTATTTTGAATATCAACCCTTCTCAGATATATGATTTGCAAATATTTTTACCCATTTTATGGATTGCCCTGACATTTTGATTTCCTTTGCTGTGCAGAAGCTTTTAATTAGATACAGTTCCATTTATTTATTTTTTCTTTTGTTGTCTTTGCTTTGGTGTCAAGCCTAATAAATTTCTGACAAAGCCCATTACAAGGAGCTTACTGTGTATGTTTTTTCTAGCTGTCTTATTGTTTCAGGTCTTGCTTTCTAGTCACTAATCCATTTTTGAGGTAAATTTTGTGTGTGGTGTAAGAAAGGGGTCTAGTTTTATTCTGTGACTGTCCACCTTTTCCAAGTCCTCAGTTGTGGCTGTCCCCGGTTACTGAGTATATATGATCCTTTTCTCACTGTATATTCTCGGTTCCATTTTCATAAATTAATTGAATATATATTTATATATATTTTTATGGGAATTGCATTGAATCTATAGATTAATTTGCACAGTATGGTCATTTTTATATTCATCCAGACCATGAACACGGAATCTTTCCTTTTATTTGTATCTTCTTCAATTACTTAAAAAAAAATTTATTGTTGTTCAAGTACAGTTTTGTCCATTTTCCCCCTACCACTGGCCCCTCCCCCACCCTCGACCTCACCCCATTGACTTTGTCCATGAGTCCCCCATATATGTTCCTTGATCACCCTTCCCATTTCCCCCTGTCTTCCCCTAGCCCCTCCTCTGTTCACTGTCAGTTTGTTCTTTACTTCATTGTCTCCAGTCACATTTAACTTGCCTGTTGTTCTGTTGATTAGTGTCCACTTACAGATGAGATCATGTGGTATTTGTCTTTTACCACCTGGCTTATTTCATTTAGCACAATGTTCTCCAGATCCTTCCATGCTGTTGCAAAGGGTAGTAGCTCCTTCTTCTTTTCAGGTGCTTAGTATTCCATTGTGTAAATGTACCACAGTTTCTTGATCCACTCATTTATGATGGGCATCTAGGTTACTTCCAATACTTGGCTATTGTAAATTGTGCTGCTATGAACATTGGGGTATATATGTTCTTTTAAATTGGTGTTATAGGATTCTTAGGGTATAATCCCAGCAGTGGAATTACTGGATCAAAAAGCAGTTCCATCTTCAGTTTTCTGAGAAAATTCCATGCTGCTTTCCACAGCGGCTGCACCAGTCTACATTCCCACCAACAGTGCACTTGGGTTCCCTTTTCTCCACATTCTCGCCAGCACTTGTTGTTTGTTGATTTGTTTATGATGTGAAGTGATACCTCATTGTGCTTTTAATTTGCATCTCTCTGATGGCTTCAATTACTTTTAACAATCAATGTCTTAAAGTTTTCAGTGTACAGATCATTCACTTTTTTTCATTAAATTTACTCCTAGGTATTTTTTTTCAATGCAATTTTAAATGAGAATCTTTTCTTAATTTCTCTTTCCGATAGTTTACTATTAGTGTATAGAGATGCAACTGACTCTATTTTGTATCCAAAATACATTTTACTTTACTGAATTCGTTTATTAGTCCTAACAGGTTTTTTTTTGTGTGTGTGGAGTCCTCAGGGTTTTCTATATAAAATGTTATATCACATTTGCAAATAGAAACAGTTTTCCTTTTTCCTTTTATGCTCAGTCTCTAATTCCCTCTTTTTCTCCCTCTCTCCCTTTCTCCCTCTCTCCCCCTTTCTCTGATTATCAGAAGGGTCTTTCATTATCTTTACATTCACTGGGATTTTTTTTTTAAACAAAAGTCTAAATGTTCAGAACACAGTGGTTCAAATGTAGAATTCTATACTCTATTTTCCCACAATTATTCTAGCATGCAAGGATAATGTGAGCCTAATTAGTCCATATGAGGAAGTTAATGACAGTGTAATAAAAAAAAGTCATTGTGTGACTAATGACCATACAAAATCCTCAAACTTTCAGTATAATGGAATTAATAAAAGAATGGTTAAACCCTCCATTTATCTGAGCAATTATGGTGGCACACTGAAAAATTTATTTTTAAAGAAACCACATTGAAATGTTCAGTCAATGAAATTGTTAATTATACAAAAATTTAAAATGATGCAAATTATTTTGGAATGATGCAATTATATTGTGAATTTTTATAGTATACATTAAAAGAAAGAATGTAATTTTAATATAATATGTGACTTTCTTCCAGTGTAAAACAGATATTTATTTCCAATTATTGACTCCTGGTGGTCATTACTGCTTGGGTAAAGACAGACAATATGCATACATAAGGAAGGTGACATAAAACTTAAAATATATGTGTATAACCATGTGTTAAAAAACTGTTATCCAAAGGTGGCTTCTGGTTATAATTAAACAATGCAAGATCACAAAAAAATATGCCTGCTAACATGCTATGCTATTGTGCACATACAGGGATTTAGTTTAGTACTTGTGACATTTTAGAAAACTAGTGAAAGAATCCCTTGAAATCTATAGTAAAGAAACATATATATAACTATGATATTTTAGTATATATAGGGCATACAAAATATTAAAATGGAAAAGACTTTGTAATCCATTTTATCACTTTTTTTTCTACAATTAGTTCATTGGAGGTAAAATTTTTTTAAATTTATTTTTTCTTCTGAAAAAAAATTCAAAGTTGGAGGCTAAACAAATTCAGATATCACACAACTTAGAATTAATGGAAAACCTGAATCCATCATTCTGTAATCTGAATCCACTGGTTTTTGTATTCTGCTTTTTCTAAGGGTTGAAGTTATTAACTTCCACGATAAAAAACACTCTTCAATATATTTAAAGGGTATAGTAAGTTTTACCTTCAGCCTTTAGTTATTCCAGTTTTAAAATAGCAATGATAGAGAGAAGTATTTTTTTAGCTTTTCTTTTTTGAACTTATGTCTATGAGGTCTGTCCAGAAAAAGTCCAACCACTGTCCCTGTAATGAGAATGGTTTGCATGACATCAGTGTAACCTGGCAGCCAAGGAGACTGGATTGGAATGTGCATGCTGAACAACGACAACTTCACTGTACTAGTCAATGGGCATGGTAGACAACATTAGGTGAGTATGTGTATTGTGTGGCTGTCATATTCAAAATGAGTGAGTATGGCAACATCTGCATCAAATTTTGTGTTAAGCTTGAACATTCCTCTGTAGAAACTACTACTCAGATGACTCAGAGGTCACAGCTATGGACAGCTGGTGACTGGCAGCTTCATCACGACAATGCGCCTGCTCATGCAACATGTCTCATGAAGAGTTTTTTTATAAAACATCAAATCTCCAAGGTGACTCAGCCCCCTTACAGCCCAGATTTGGTGCCCTGTGACTTCTGGCTTTTCTCAAAACTAAAATCACCTTTGAAAGGGAAGAGATTTCAGACCATCAATGAGATTCAGGAAAATACAACAGGGTAGCTGATGGTGATGGGGAGAGCTGTGTGAGATCCTGAGGTGACTACTTTGAAGAAAACTGAAGTGCCATTGTCCTGTGTATCATGTTTCTTGTATCTTCTTCTTCAATAAATGTCTTTATTTTTCATGTTACATGGTTGGATACCTTCTGGACAGGCCTCTTGTATAACCTTCAAACTCTCATATACTGCTATATTTATTACCAAAATCCATAATGGACTTATTGAATATAAAATGTTAGTCCAATCAAAGATATCTCTTACACTGTAAATTAAAACATTCTTTTTCTACATGGAAATAAAGTCTATCAATATAACTCGAGGTGACATACTTTATCAAATTATTCTTTTCTGAGAGGTTACTGATATTAATGTAATATATTTATTTTTATGATTCCCAGACACAAAGAATTTGTTTGCCATCATTATCAATAAAATAATAATATCATTATTGTTATCAATACATTTGCTCATATTAATTGATATAAATATAATCAATGTAGAATTATAAAAATATATTATGTTCAAATAATATATTTCAGTACTTTGAAAACTATTCTCCTCACAGCTCTTGGGTGAGAATACAGAGGTAAAATAAATCTCCTTTAATTTTCAGAGATAACACAATTTTATAGAAAATACAGATAAGTAAACTCCTAACCTTCAGTTATTGATTCATTAATTTAGCAGATATCTTGGGGGACACACTTCTAGTCAGACTATGCTGAAATTGGCTCAGACAGTGCTGATAAAGATACATGGGAGATGGAAATTGTATATTAAATATAAAATTAACATTTATTTATTCACATTTACAACATATGAGACAATAACCATTGTTCCATTTTTAAAAATTATTGCCAAATATCTATCACTGCAAAACCTGTAATCAAGTAATGAAAATACTGAAAGCAAAAGCACCCAATAAATTAATGTTTTTAATGTTGCTCATACAAATAATATATATTTTAAAGTTCATATATAAAATTTGAAAAACTTATGTTTATATAATTAAGTACAAATTTAGATTATCACATCACATTTATATTTATACAAAAATTGAGTATTTTCATGGGCAATTTTGAAAACATTAATTTTCTTTGGTGATTTTTGTCTTGGGTAGGTATGGATTTTTAAATTTGTTTTATTTTTGGTTTTTATTTTGTTGACATATTCTTGGACATGTGTTATGATGTCTGAAAGAAGAATGGGAATAAAGATGATTATAATACATTTAAAAGTTTTTATAACGAAATAAAATATGTATATATTTTATTATTAAATTATAGAATAAGAAGTATGCCTTTAATTATATAAAATTAAAGGTTACATTATGTAATCATTATTATCTTTACTATTCTCACTTTCTGTCCTTGAGATAATCACTATTTACTGCTTTATATTGGCTTTTCATAACTTATTCAGTGCATGCAAGTGCACGTGACTTTTTTACGTACACTTGTTTTTAGATTAAGTATTGTTTGAGGCATTATTTTTATTTCTATTTCTTATTGTTGATCCTATCACAGATGTTCCCCATTTCCACCCACTTTGCCCACCTTTACCCAGACTCTACTATCCCCTTTTTTAGTTTTCACCAAACTATTGTCTGTGTCAGTGGGCTTTATACATAAGATCTTTGGCTAATCCCTTCACCTTTTTTATCTAGTCGCCCCCAGCTCCTTCCCTTCTGAGATTTGTCAGTTTGTCCCACCTATCCATGTCTCTGGTGCTATTTTTTTCATTAGTTTGTTTTGTTCATTAGAATAAGCATTATTTTAAAATATACACTGAATATTAATCAAAGTAGCAAAAATTATGCTAAAAAATTGTAACCTCCAATTAGACATTGTGAAGACCTGATTTTCCAGTTGTAATGCCACAAAAAAAATTATAAAAAATAAAGATAAGCTAAAATAAGAGAACATTTGATCCTCATGCACTATTTTTGGAAAAATATATAAACTTTTAAAAGGAACATCTAATTAGCTCCTGACTGAGGTCTTGTTAAGATCCTTCAATAGATTCTTGTCACACAACGGCATATATTCAATATGCAACCAATACCTGGCCTGGGCTGGCTGCGCTCTACCTCTAACCTCAGTGAACCCTTTGGAACCTGCTAAGCCTTCTGTTTCTTCAGAAAATTTCTCCTTTTTCTCTCTATGGAACTTTGCCATATATTTTCATAGCTGGATCCCTAATTTTATATTTTTCTTCTTAAATATCACTTTCTTAGGCTTTCCCTGAATAACACAAAAAATCTAGCCCCTGTTGTTTTATTTTCTACTGCCTTGCTTTTGTCGTTGATGGCATTTGCAAACACCTCACACATATGGAAGCATATGTTTATGTTCTGTTTCTTCAGCTGGAGTTTAAATTCCATGAGGCAGGGAAGTTGTGTATCTTTTTTAAGGCATGACCAAATGTCTTGGTTTGTGTGAAACTAGGGGTTTCTCAGGATGTGAGACTTTCAGTGCTTTAAGTGGGACAGTCCCTGGCAACTAGCATGTTTAGCTACTTTGGTTGTTAATTCTTGTTTCCTTTCACCTAGAAAAATAACTATTTATTGAATGAATGAATCAGTGAGTTTACCTTATTTTTTAACTTTATTAAGTATTGTAACAATAGAGTTGGATTTTTGGTGTTACCTTTTGCTTTTGATGCTTGGAGATTTTCCATAAATCCTGTGACATAAACCCACAAAGAAAAACAATAATTATAGTAATAATAAATAACTGCTTGCAAGAGAACTAATTGTTGTATAGTTGTGCCCTTAAAATAATCTTCAATCACTTAAATACTAGCTAACTTCCAACCATTCTTAGTCCACAGTTTACGCTTAATTTCCCATAGAAAATCTTTTTCAGATTCATTAGGAACTGCTGTGATACACTTTTATAGCATGTGTACTTTTTCGGGTAATGCTTTCCTCCACGCCAGTCTTCCATCTTCCCTCATACACTTGGCATTGAATCCAAGGACCACATCTACCTTGCTCACTGCCAAACACAATCCAGCACCTCCCTTTCTGAATTCCCTCTATTACATCATTTGACTTGAGAAGCAGAACCATTTTCTTAGTTACACATTACAGATGTAATATTACCAATATTTATATACACACATATTCACAAATACACATCATGTATACTAAATACTTAAAGCACAACTTTTGTCCTCTTATACATGCTTGATCTACACCCTTCTCTCTGAAAAGTTTGATTAGCTCTGTATTTCTTGCATCCAAAGAGATCTAGCTAAGGATAGGCTGAAGAGAAAGGCAACACTGGGGAGAAAGGTGGTGTGGATATTAAGATCATACCTGAAGAACATATTCAAAGGTAGGGGGGATTGAGCTCTTAATCTGTAAGAACTGTGAGTCCTGGTGAATTTATCTGAATTGCAGGCAAACATGGAAAGAATTCAGGTTGGAAATTTTCCAGAGTGGACAAGGATAGAAACAAAGCATAGTAGTTATTCAAAATATATTCTGTCAACAAAGTGTCCTATGATTAAAGTCATTCATACTCAGAAAAAAACACTTGAAGCCCATTTGGAAATCTGTTACTTTTGTCTTATTTTGAAAGGATTTTTAAAAAACTAATGATTGTTGCACAATGTCATTTTACTCTGTTGCCGTAAGTAAAAAATAATGGAAGTGCTTTGCACCAGAACAAGAGGACACAGAACCTCCTGGGGACCACAAACCTCCTTTTGTCCTTCGACTTGTGTGGATTGAATCCTAATGGGGTTAGGAATGATACTGAGGCAAAGGTCCTGGATAGAACCACCTGGACACTGCAAGGACAGTTCTCTCTTTACTGCACTAGAAACTGCTTTCCAATGTGCCCATCTGTCCAAAAACAAGCTCCCTTCTTCTCGCTCCCAATGCATCTCAGCGTGTTTTACTACCTGGCTGTAAACACAAATCACCGTGGCACCGCTCCTGATTAACCTCAACTCACTCTGATGGCTTTTTTTGTTTACTTCACTTCAGAACTTGCATGGTGGCTGTGCTATGTTAATTTGTTCTCAGTTATTTGCTGCTTTTTAAAGGTTGTTAAATCTTTTTAATCTCCCACTAACCTGTCAACTTTTTGAAGGCAGGCACCGTGGATTTGATTTCTTTTATGCCTTCACCCGAAACTTAGTAGAGTGCTCTGCCCACATGAGCACTAAAGAACTAAATTAAGAGAGCTGGAGACGGATTCAGCTTTTCCATAAAGCAATGCTCCTGTGAAACAGAGATACACATGTTCTGAAAAACTCCAAACTACAGAAAGGCAATTTCCACTACGGAACCATTTCCCAAACTACATCTAAATTTAGAATGGAGAAATTATGTGCTGGTTTGGCATATAACTGCACTTAAGTTTTTGTGGAGGTGCCGCTGTTGTTGTTTTACACCTTTTTGATGTACAGTTTACATGCAATAAAATAATCTATTTTATGTATTTGGTTTTGAGCTATGACAGGTTTTGACACATGCAGGCCCATCCCCACTCCAATTCAGGCGTAGACTAGTTCCACCATCCCGAACAGCCCCTCCTGCCCTTCCTCAGTCACACCTTCCTGCCGCCTCAGGCAGCAGGCGATCTTATTTCTGTTAAATGAAAACTGACTTTACTCAAACAGAATCTATTCATCTGAGTTTTAAATCAAGGATAGATTTCTCTTCGCTAATTCGGCTGCGATCTTCATTATAAGTCCTCGAAAACAAAAAGAGTAAAGAATTATGGCATTTTCAGAAGAACCTGGGAAAGAAGTGGCAGTCTTTCCAAACCTGAATATGCATTTATTTTCACAAGTATTCAATTAGTTTCTTAGTTTTCTCCTCCAACTTAGCTATGGTAGACTGGTCTTTGGTGTATGCTGTGGAAAAATGATAGTGTTGGATAACAATAATAAGAGTGTTTGCATTTAATAAAAATTCTATATATAATTGATGTATTAATATAGTATTGATATGCACCACAATAACAATTTCCTTACACAACCTATTATAATTGCTCATTTGCACTTTAGTTCTATAAAAGAATTCAGGCATACATAAACATGAATTGAAACTTGTTCTCTATAGTTGATGGTGGTCATTAAGTCTGTCTTTATTTCTCCCTTTTTTCAGATTCAGAGGCTTTTAAAATATTTTATTAAAACTGCACAGAATGTAAGAAAATAAGGCAAGTACACATAAACTATCTGAAGAAAATTATACTTCAGTTCTGAAACATTACGCTTAATAAGATATCACATGGTTCTACAAGCTTATGTGACACTTGTTTGTAAAAACAAAAAGTAAACAATATTTTACAAAGTTCATGTTCCTTGAAGGTCCTTGTTATGAAAAACTGTGCTTCCTTATATTACTCTGATAAATTTTGTACTTTATTAGGATTCAAATTCAATCTTTGTTCCTGGCAAGGTATTGTGGTATATATTTATGTAGAATTTAGAAAGAATGTTTTATATGTGCACATGACACTTTGAATATATTAAGAGATACATATTACTCATCTTGGATTCCTGGCTTTTTATAATGAATTGACTTATAAATTGCTATGAATCTGGTTATTCTGTTCAAGGCACTTCAGGTAAAAATATTTAATAAACAAAGAAAGGTAGGTAGTAGCAGTTGGTTGACATTTTTTGTAACTTTCTTGAAATGACTTGACATTTTTGGAAGTATATCTAAAAGGATTTAAAATTTTCTCATGAATAATTTTAAGTTCCAAAGAAGCTGGCTTCATGATAGGAAAACTGTTCATTTCTGTTTGCAATCTTGTCTTTGAACCGCACTCAGAAGTTACACAGCTCCTTTTAGAGGTAGAATTTTGGGTGACATACCCTGTGGTCCATAGCATATATTTTTCCATACAGTTCTTTATGGTGATGATTTATTACTTTTGCTTTTGCTATTTATTCTTACTCAGATCATAGTATACCTCTCCAGAATATGAGATGAAAAATATAACAAAATACTATTCCAAAGTTTCCTTAGAAGTATCAATTTCTCACACATAGAAGCTAAGATTTTTATACACACACACACACATATACACATATATGCTACTTATGTTTCCAATTTCCATATTTTCATAAATTTAAAGACTGATTCATATGACAGAAAATTCATATAATATACCATGGACAAAGTATGATTTAAATGCTTAATATTCAATTTTATCTAAACTTAAACACAATCCTATGAAAACAGTGTTATCTCTAGTTTATAGAAGCAACAAAGGATACTGAAAAAGTTTCAATATAATTTAATCAAATTTATATAATTAATAAGCAAAAGAAGTCCACGTTAATCTAAGAAAATAATTCTATTTGTTTTGGCATACACACTGGGGAAAATTTGGGTGTTAGAAAGTGGTCATTTCTACTGCAGGTTCTTTAGTCATTTTGTCTCCATTTGCCATATGACTAAAACACCCATCCCCTACGTTCCGAGGCTATGTAGCCTCTGTGTTTTTGACGCTTCCATGAAAAAGGAGGTTAACAACCATAGGACTCCTGTAAGTTTTAAGTGAAAAGAACTTAGAAAATGGTCTGGAAAATACTCTGCTCAACCTTTAAAAATTATCATAGAATTGTTTCAGTGGTAGTAGCTTTGCTATTAGCAATAGCAGCAGTAAAGGTAGGAAAAGCAAGAGAAGGAGGGTGGGTGATAGAAGGTTCATTCGCCCTTCTGTGGCGCGAATTCCCTTAGGTACTAAGTAGGAATATAAGTTAAAGGACATGGAATCCTGCATGACTCGCTTAACAAAGGGGAAACATCTGTGATGTGCATCCTTAGGCAATTTTATTATAACATCATGGAGCGCACTTACGCAAACCTAGATGGCATTGCTTACTACACTCCTAGGGATATGCCGTAATCTGCTGCTTCTGGGCTACAAACCTGCACGGCTTCTTAGTGTAGTCAATACTGTAGGCAATTGTGACAAATGGCATTTGTGTAGCTAAACATACCTAAGCAAAGGAAAAGTGTGGGGGAAATATGCCATAAAAGATAAAAATATTTGTACACCTGTGTGGGGTACTTGCTGTGAACGGAACTTGAAGGATTGGAAGTTACTCTGGGTGAGTCGGTGAGTGAGAAGGCCTCACTCGCAGGAACAGGGCATTCCTGAACACTATTGTAGACTTCATAAATGCTGTGCAGTTAGGCTACAGTAAATCTATAAAAACATTTTTAATTCTTTAATAATAAATTAAACAGCTTACTGCAACTATTTTATTCTATATAAACTTTGATTTTTTTATAACGTTTGACTCTTTCTTAGTGACCCTTAGCTAAAGACACTGCTATGCAAAATATTTTCTTTATTTCTATATTATCCTTATTCTATGAGTGTTTTTCTGTTTTTAAAAAATTTGATTTAAAAAATATTAATCTATTTGTTAAAGAGGAAGACATAAAGACATGCATTCACTAAGGCCTACACAGGGTGTTCATCAAGAACACCATCTTCCAGCCCCATATCTTGATGCCCTGGGCCATCTTCAGAGGCCGTAATAGGCATGGAGCTGTCATCTTCTTTAACAGCAGTGCCTTCTTCTGGGAAACCTCTCGATGGATCTGTGTCAGGCTTTTCTGAAGGATATGTCACTCTTTTCAGAAATATGCCCATAGTGGTTTGTTTGGCTTGTTTTTTTTTGTTGCTGTTGTTTTGTCTTGTTTTTGTTTTTTGTTTTTTGCTTTGTTTTGTTTTGTTTCAGAGGGTTTCCTATAAACAGATAATAAACCATGACAGTTCCTCTGTCTTGAAACCCTTCAGTATTGGAGTTCATGTTTTCAGACTTTGAAATAACTTTTTGAGGTAGGTAAAATCTTCTGCTAGACCATTCCCTGTGAATTTTTTGGAGGGGTGTTCTTAGGCTTTTTCATTTCCCACAGTTTTCTTTTCTTTTGCTTCATCTTCAGCTATGGGTTCCTTTTCCTTTTCTAACTACTTCTAATTAGTCAGTTCATCAGGAACCACCTCTAGGAGCTTCTCATTATCCTCATCAACAACCAGGTTAAAATTGTTTGCCATTTTAACAACAGCCTTGCTGATTTTTGCAAACTCCTCACTCTTGGAACATCCTATGAAGTCATGGACAAATCTCTTGAGTGTCTTCTTTCAAATGTCATTCATACAAGGGAGGTTCTTGATGCAGTCATAGACGTTGTAATCTTTCCAGAATCGCACCGGTGTCTTCTCAGTGTCCTCATCAGGTAGCTTGCAGGGCAAAGGTCTTCTTCAGGTTGCTGGCTTTAAATGTTGTTATAAGTCCTCAATCCATTGGTTCAATCAAGGAGGTGGTATCCTGAGGGAGAAATACTACTTTGATATCAGGATAAAGATCACTAATAAAAGAAGGATGTCTGGGAACATTATCAACAATAAGTAAAATCTTGAAAGATGCATTTTTCTCTAAATAATACTTCTCCATTTCCCTTACATAGCAATTCAGGAGAGCACCTTGGAAGAGGAGCTGGGTTATCCATGACTTCTTATTGCTCTGGTAATACACTAGCATTGTATGCTTATTGATATGCTTGAAAACTCCGGGGTTCTCCCTGTGCCAGATCACAAAGGGTTTTATTTGTATCCTGCAACATTTTCTGCAAGTGAGATTGTTAACCTGTCCTTAGAAGCTTGAAGCCTGGCATTGTCCAACCCGTGGCCTGTGGGCTGCATGGAGTCCAAGATGGCTATGAATGCAGCTCAACACAAAATTGTAAATTTATTTAAAACCCTTTATTTATAGCTCATCAGTTTTTGTTAGTGTTTATGTATTTGATGTGTGGCCCAAGACAACTCTTCTTCCAGGGTGGCCCAGAGATGCCAAAAGGTTGAGTACCCGTGGGAGATGAAAGTCCTTACAGGAATACTTTTTCCAGAATAGTGAGGTTTCATCCATAATGAACATTTGTTCTGACAAGTAATTTTCTTTTATAATAAATGCATCAAGAGTTGCCAAAAATTCTTTAGCTCCCTTCATGTAAGAACTCACAGACTCACCATTCGCTTTCACATTATAAATAAACAAATAATGATGCTCGAACTGTTTGAACCACCCAGAGCTGGCAGTAACCAACATTTTAGTCAGGTCCAGCCTTTCTTTTAACATTACTTTTCCTTTTCTTATGCTTTGGACAAAATAATCCAAGTTAAAGAAATTCTTGTATTTCTGCTATACTGTTGTATATTGTTGATCCTTTATGACCCTCCTCTTGGGTGAAAAGATTCTAATTTTACTCATTTTATGACTTGTAAGCTCTGTTCTTTGGACTCATAACCTATTTCTAAGTCCATCTAAATTCAGGTGTTGTTCTTTGCATTATGTAATCTCTACTGATACCTTAAAAATGATACAAGTAGACTTAAGAATGGATCCCTCAGGAATTCTCTATAATTACTACTGACAAAGCCCAAATAATGACAACAATGCAGAGTCTGAATAGTTGTGATAAAAAAGGTTCTGGTAAATGAGGAGTGACGTGACCTGGACGGGGCACATTACATCTTCATTAAAGTGTCTGAGTTATTCAGTGCTTAATGTTTTAGAATTGTTGGATTGGTATATAGAAAATTATAAGAAAAATGTATTTCCATGGTTATTACATAATATTTCAAATTTATTTGAAAAGTTAGAAATATATTTACTTAAAAAAACAAAATTGACATGTGCAAGGAGTATTTTAAGGCATAAATAAACAAAATAGTCTAACAATTTGGAATCTCCATTAGTGTATAAAAGATGCCTCATGAAAAATAGGGTGTACTATTTATCAAAATCTCTATTTTATTTATTTTATATATAAGTGCAAAACCCTGTTGGCAATGGATTATTTTGACAATGAAGTAGTTTTAGTTTAAATACATTTAAATTTTTAAATATATAAACATATGTTTGCTCAGCATATAAAATATCAAGTTCTACCCTGAAACATAGTGTTTGATGTCCAGTATGATGTCCAGTTGAGGGCCAATATTTTCTATTATCAGCCCACTTTCTCTCTCCAAACAAGAGAAACAC
Source organism: Mormoops blainvillei (assembly GCA_004026545.1). Lineage (NCBI taxonomy): Eukaryota > Metazoa > Chordata > Mammalia > Chiroptera > Mormoopidae > Mormoops > Mormoops blainvillei. The sequence continues at coordinate 29,330 of PVJD01004602.1, read as the reverse complement.
ACACACACACACACACACACACTGACAATCGATAGGTAAATGCAAACCCCACAGAGGCAGACAGGTACCATGGCGGTAAACTTAAAAACAGAAATCTGTACTTTCAGTTTCTAACTCAGACACTTACAAATGGTTTTTCTTTAAGAGTAAAACTTTTTTCCTGTAAATTTTGAGGGTTTTGTAGTTTCAGTATAATAGCCGAACTCAGAAAAATCAGAAGTATTAAAAATAATGCTTGATGCAACAGATGGGTCTCATCCATGACTTCCACAGAAGGTTACACCTTAATTTTGTACCATTAAGGAATTGTGAAGATTCCCAAGAGGCAGCAGTGAGAGCCAAGGCATAGATTTGAGAAAAAACACCGAGTTAACATGCCCAAAGTTAGTAACAAAAATGCAACCTTAGTATGGGGCAAATTTGTATCTACAAATTTAGTATTAAATTTCAGAGAACTCGAACATTACATAAACTGTGAATTGAGGCAAAGTATATTGTGCTTATGGTATGTGCATACATTTGGTGGCACTTGAACAGCCACACACAGTCCCTGTCTTCATAGAGTATACACTATAGTAGAATTAATTAATACATTGTGACATAAGGTAGTCAATTTTAGTGGGGGAGGAGAAGATACAATTCAATTTAAATGTAAATTCTAGATAAGCAATGAAAAATCACTCAGCAGGATATGTTTCATATAATATTAGGAACATATTTTATTAAATGCTATTCATTGTTTATCTAAAATTAAATTTAGCTGGACATGCTGTTGCAAGGGTATATTTAGGATGAGGCAGAAGGTGGAAAGGCAAGGTTGAAACAGGGCAGATTGGTTATAACCAGAGAGAAGAGCATGCATGAAGGGACTGGACAATTGAGATAATGATTTCTTCAGTGATAAGAAAAACAGTCCAGGAAAATGAAGGGAAAGTTCCTCAAGATGAGAGAGAGGAAGGAAATAGCAATTGGATAGGAACTCAGCAGTTTAGGTGAATTTTATTTAAAAAACCTCATTATGTTAAACCTTTATGCTGGTGTGGGAAACTGTGATTCAGAGGAGATGATGAGTCTAAAATTATTTAGGATGGATAGAGCATGGTGATTGAGTGAATGAGGGGATGAAGAAGAAAGTACAAAGAATAATCACACAGCTTCAGTGTTAGAGAAGTTAGATGAAAAATAATGCTATTTCTGGAAAAAAAGGACAGAAGAAATTAAGCTTTTGAAAAAAAAGCTAAATTAAATTACATTTAATTTAAGTGGTGTGAGAAGTAGATATAAAATTTGGAACATATTTTTTAAAAGTTGCATACAGATGATGAAGATATAGAAGTGCCTGAAATATTCAAACAAAGAAAGAGTATAGAGTCACAAGAAATTCTAACATCAAATGATTTAGCACAAGAGGAGTTGCTGGAAATGGAGACTGACTTAAGGGTTCAAATAATTAAAAAGCAAAAGTAGAAGAGTGTTGTGATATGAAGATAAAAGAAATGGTGTTTCAAAAATAAGAATATGGTCAGTTTTACCATTCTGAGAAATAAAATGAGGGCTGAAAATAGTCTGAGGAAGTCATTACATTATCACATATTTTTAGTAGAAATGCGATGTTGGAGTCCATATAAGGGCAAAATGAGGAGTTAGTGAGAGGTGAGAAAAGAAAAATAGCTGGTGTCAATATCATCTCTGAGAAAACTGGATGAAAAAGAGATGTAAATTATATACTGGTAGTTGGAGAAACTCCCATGCTTGCTCAAATGTGCGCTCTCTTACTCTCTCTCTCCTTTTAGTTGAGTGTTTTTTGAAGTTGTTTAAAATACTTTTTAAAATAGAAGGGGTCTAATGAAGCAAATGGCAGATTGTGGGACTGAGAACACCAGCGGAAAGATAGAGAAGAAGGATCTCTTCCATTGTAAGAGTTGGAAAAAGCAAAGGCTAGAAACATATATTTATGTTTGAATTTGGGTACAGGCACTGAGATTTTTTTCATCTTACAGATTCAGTTGTTATTGCTATGAGAACCAAGTGGTTGACATGGTGGTCCTTGGACTATATCACACAAAACAGGATATGAAGAGAGAGAGGGCTGACGGCTTGCATTAAAGATTTTGTTCCTTTTATGACAAGAAAATAGGCCTGTGTAGAGGGATTTAGTCAAGGAGTCACATGATAAAAGCAGTTGGGGGGAATGTTGATGACTGCTATATCCGACAGAGATAAAGTAAATGGGAAAGCAAATTGGAAAATGGAAAGATTAAGAGCTTCTGCTTTTACCTCTGGTTCTTGACAATAGCTGTGTAATTTTGTTGAATCCCTTCACTTCTGAACTTATCTGCGTATATCTATAAAATAGGATGTTCTAGATCTGAAATTCTATATATACTACTAGGCCACAAAAGAAGAAAATTTTACCCTTTGCAACAGAATGGATAGATCTGGAGAATATTATGCTAAGTGAAATAAGCCAGTCAGAGAAAAACAAACACCATATGATTTCACTCATATGTGGAATCTAATGAACAAACTGAACTAACAAGCAAAAGAGAGACAGACTCATAGAGAGCAGAATGACAGCAAATTTGGGGGAGGAGATTAGAGGGTAGAAGTATCGAGCAAAAAGGAAAAAGGACTCATGGAAATAGATAACACTGTGGTGATTACGGGTCGAGGTGGGTATAAGGGGACTAAATGATAATGGAAAAAATAAAATAAAAAAAGAACAACAAAAAAGTAAAATCCTATCAGTTGAAGTGTATAATTACAGAAAAAAAGATAAAAATGTGAAGGCTTGGACTAAGTGGTTGGCATAAGAAAGTAAAAGATATATAAGTAAATATATGTATATGTGCATTTATTTATGTGGTTATAAAGTAAAACTTATGAAATTACAATTGTCTTCGAAAATCTAAGATCACAATTTGATTCTTGGCTCATTAACTGTTTTAGCTTCTATATCCTCACGTATAACATGAAGATAACAAAGGCATAAAATGTTGGGGAGGGTTAAATAAAAATGTGTAAATATAATCGATCGCATTGGGAAAAATAATCAGTAGTCTCTTCACTGGGGATGTGATTTGGCGAAAGAAGGGGCAAGCAATAGGGACAAGCTATAGAATGTTAGAGTTATTCCAGCCATGGCGAACCATCCCCTTTAGACTTCTATAGTGGCTCTGTGAGTACGTCCTGCTCCTTAGGTAGATCCACAACTTGGAATCTATCTCTTTAATCTTTTCAGAATTTCTCCAAGTTGTATTCCAAATGTCGCTCACTTGATATACTCTGTGTCTTCCTCAGCTTTAACCCTGTTCTCCCATCAAACTTTCACTGACCTCTCCCCTTCATTTCTCAGTATTAGAGTTGTTTTCATGTGTTGTTAATTATACTTATCCATGTTTAAGGTGATGTGTTTGGTTCATCCTTATCACACAACAAGAACCTTATAAAATGCCTAAGGTGATCTTGAGGTGCTTTATTAGGGGAAAAAAAAAGGTTCAGGAGCTTCAAATCAGAAGCATGAGAGCTGCATTTTTAACACACTCTCCAGAAATTTTACATGTATGCTAAAGCTTAGAACCACTCATGCAAGTATAACTATTGATTTTTGTAACTACTAATTTTTGAAACAATCAATAAATTTTACCTCCTATAAAAATTTGTGTATATAAGATTTTGAGTGAAGATATTTAAAGGTAAATTGAGTTCATTGGCATTTATGATTATTTATAATTAATAAGCTAGTATTACATCATTGACAGTAGGAAAGTAATACTGATGACAATTATTAAAAAGAGAAAGTTGAGAAGAAAAGTCAGGAGAGAAGATGTTTAAGTGATGTATGGTGTTATGAGGATTTTCTGAATAAATGTACACTGAGTGATCTTTGAAACAGACACATGGAAGAAAGAGCTACTACTTTTTGCAACAGCATGGTTGGAACTGGAGAGCATTATGCTAAGTGAAATAAGCCAGGTGGTGAATGACAGATACCTATGATTCACCTATAAGTGGAACATAATCAACAAAATAAACAAGTAATCAAAATATAACCAGAAACACCGAAATAAAAAACAGACTGACATTAACCAGAGGGGAGGTGGGAGGGGGATGACAGGGGAAAAAGAGGGGAAGGGTCTTCAAGGAACATGCATAAAAGACCCATTGACCAGGGCAAATGGGGAAGGATTGAGGGTGAGAGGTAAGGATGAGTTGGGCTGAGAATAGTAGTGGCCAGAAAATGTTGACCAAAAAAAAAATAAAATAAAATAAAATAGGGGGAGGCTAAGAATGGCATAGGAAATTCAGAAGCCAAAGAATTGATGTGTATAACCCACAGACATGCACTAAGAAGTGGGAGGGGGTGATGAGATGGGGTACAGGGTGGAAGGAATAAAGGGGGGAAATATGGGGCAACTTTAATAGTGCAATCAATAAAAAACAAAAAATAAAAATAATAAAGACAAAAAATAAAACAGGCACTTGGAGGATTCTTATAGGGAAAACAGGCAAAGCTCTGACAACAGATATATGCTTATTTCCCCACAATATCAGTACTTTAATATTTTTTAAGATCTTTTAAATTTATTTTTGAGAGGGCAAGGGAGGAAGACAGTGAGTGGAGAAACATCAATGTGTGGCTGCCTCTTGCATGCCCCCTACTGGGGACCTGGCCCACAACCCAGGCATGTGCCTTAGACTTGAACTGAACTGGCCGCCCTTTGTTTCCAGGTTGATTCTCCATCCACTAAGCCACACCATCCAGGGCTGCTTTAACATTTGTATACACTCCATATATTCTTAGTCAAATTTCCTAGGGTGTGATCCATTTTTCTATATAAATTACTTGACAATCGACTGACACTTTTTGAATTAAAACTAAAAACAATCTTGTTCTCCATAATTCACTACTTCTACTAAGAGAATTTTAGATCTGAGTGATATTGGACCAACTCATTTTACAGATACATAAAGTTAAGTTACAGAAGTGAAATAATTCAAGAAAATTGCATTGTTGTTTTCAATTTCTTTATAACTCTTACAGTTTACAAAATTGTCTTTAACTACCCAGTGGATGCTCTAGAAACAGAGAGTACATACAAGGAATATTGAGTAAGAAAAGAAAAACAGAGCCTTGAAACCAGGGAAGAATAACTTTCCAGGAAAGAGACAATAATTGAGTGTGAACTGAATTTGAAAGCTCGGGGGGAGGAAAGAATTAGCACAGATGGGATGGGACTATATACAAGTCACCAGTGATTTGTGAAAACGGCATTTTTGTAGAGCGTAGAATAGTGAAGCAGATTTAAAACTAATGATGAAAAACTTGATGCAACAGCCCTGGGCATATGTTTGTAGTGTCTGGAAGCTGAAAGTTAAGGGCAAAGAAAGAAAGTGCAGTGAGTTCTTTCTATTTGTCAGTGACTGGACTAAGTGCTTTAATATATATTACCCCACTTATTATATGAACAACTGATATTTTCGGTATTATTATATCCATTCAAGGAAAAAAAGTTCTAGTTTAGAGCAGTGGTTCAGAGCAATGTGGAGAACAAGTATTAGGGCACAGATCCCAAACCTGGATAGTTTCTGGGTTGTAGAATCCAGACGTGACAGATGCATGCAGGTTTGAAGGTAGGGATGAATGCTCCCTCGAGAGGAATATGCTAGAGAATGAGGGTATAAAATTTGAGAAAAAGTTCCTCAAAAGTCTGGAGGAGATGGGAATCCAAGAGCAATGGGATGGGTGAGCTGTACAGAAAAGGCTACACATTGAATTGTAAATATAAAGTCAGGAATAGTAAGGATGCATTATGAGTCACCTTTCTTTTTAACAAGAGCCTAGCTTCTGAGCTCCTTCTTGGGAAAAATATCAAGCTGAATCCCCAGGATTACAAACAACCCTACTGACCACAGACACATATGTATCTTCATTTGATTTATTACCATACATTCTCTGTCATAGTATAGTTTGTATACTAGAAAGAAGATTCTAAGTATTACATAGTCTCCTTCATTGAAAAGGGAATCTAGCAGCATTGATGTTCCCACCTTTTATTTGCAGGGAATGATTTGACCTATATATGCATAAATAAGCTGCATAAGCTATTTGTAATAAAATGCTAGATAGTCAATAATTATAACCAATTGCTTTTATACTGATGCCTCAGCTTACTAGTTAATTATTTTTAAAGCTAACTTTGAGTTCATTAATATCATTTATTTTTAACATTTTAACTGAACCTTTATGCACATGAGGCTCAAAGGAGAATAGAACAAGTTTTTCAGTGCCTCACAAAGGAACATTCTATAGTGAATGCACAATAATATAAGGAGGGATTTTAACAGTCTAGCAAGCATTTGTATTCATTAAAGAGAGCTTTCATAATCAGGCCCAATCACACTTTGATTGCACAGCAATTTAGCAGTATCTGCACAAGCAGTTTTATCAGTTATACCCACATTCTCTGTGCTCACGGATTGTTTGGGTTACTGGTCATAATGTAACTATAAAAATAAAATAACCTTTGGGTAAGATGTGATAAAGGGTTTTGTAGATTATAAACATACTCATTGATGCCTTGTGATTGTAAACCATACAATGCCTCATGGAACAGAAGGAACAAAGAAGTGTGCGCTCACCACCTCACCTGCTTTAATGTGCTGATCGTGGGTTTGAGATTCCCGATCAGCACCTCACACTCGTTTTCAAAGTTTTACTATAATGTGGCCCCAGATTTTAGCCACTGGATTTTATCTCCTCACACTCCCTAACATAAATCCTTACTCAGCCAACCCACCTTTCTGCAAGCTTTTCTTTTTTTCCTTTTCACACCCTGGGCTCTTTGTCTTTATCTTTGCCTTTTATAGTTTCTCCAGCAGCCTACCATCACCAAAGTATAATTAATTCCCTATGTCTTTAATGGAATATCACTTAGTTTCACTGCTCTCTGCTGCCTCTAGATTCCTTGTCTATGTATTTTCTAAATTATTCATTCTTAATCTAGTGAGCATGCATGCATTTCTTTTTTTTCTTTTATATTGTACATACCTTGAGAATAATATTAGATTTTAGATATCTGCATTGCCTATAATGAATTTACATAATAAATGCTTAGTAGATATTAGAATTACATGAATTACTTCATTGTTATAGACTAACAGACAAATATGAGCCATTCAATATATATCAGTGTAATACATTTTTCTAGTGGTCTTACTTTACTCTCCTTTTTTTAAAGTTCTGTCTTTGTGATCTCACGTTTCCTCATATGATAATAAAATTTACTATCTAGTTGCTAGTAATTTCTTTTTTGTCAATTTTGTTCCTGTGGGTTACTTTATGACCAGCCTCTCTCTGCTTACTTATCAGTGCATGGTGATCCCTCTCCATCACTACCATAAAGCTCTCACCACAAGCCACTCAGAATTACTCTTTAAAAAAGCATTAAATCATTTAGGAAAAAGTGTTTCCTGCACTGATAAATATGAAGGCTGAAGGAAAGAACAAATGCAAGGGAGAATGGCACAGGCAGAGACATAGCGATGGTCACAGAAGTTTGGAAAACTTTCTATGTATCTAATCTACATATGTGATAAAATTGCACAGAATAAACACACATACTCTCACACACATACATACACTCTTTCATATACACACACGAGTATTCATAACTCTGGGGAAATATAAATACTATTGGTTGATAGTATCTGTGTCAATATCTTGGTTTTAATATTGTACTATATATTCACAAGATGTTATCTCTGTGGGAAAATGGTAAAATATGGGATATTTCTCTTTTTTTAGCTCTTATAATTTCATACAATCTTATAATTATCCAAAAATTATAAACTTTGTTTTAAAAAGTTATATCTATTTCCTTCACCTTTAAATTTCTCAATAACTTTCACAGGGGCTGTTTCACCGTAATATGTCTGCAGGTGCACTGCAGACATGAAGAAGCTGGACCAAACGGATGAAGCAACTTGCAACATGCATTACGTCTAAGATGTTTGTCAAACAGCACTAGACAAAAAGACTAAGACACAGGCTCCAAAATTGTGAGCATTACCTAGCAATGGACAACTGTGCAAGACAATCATATTTCTGAGATTAAATCAGTCTTTTGTATATTTGCAAATATTAACTGAATAACTTCCATGTTCAAAGGTATTTTTAGATGCCTAACATTTTGCTAGCTGTCCTGAGTTTAGAAATTTGCAATTAAGAACTTATTTAATTCTTGCATATTTTAGGTGTATGTTTGGTGTTACTGCTTATTCTTATTTTATAGATAAGAGACAATGGTATTGGAAGTTTAAGTAAGAGTTAGAGCTAGAATTAACCAGTCTGCTTCATTATCTTGCAGTTTCAACAAAAGAGTGAAAAACGATGAGTTGCAAAGAGAATTCTAGTATTAATAAGGAATACCAACACAATAAGACTATGAACCATGGTAATTATGAATAATTGTCTAATAAAAATCAGCAAAGAGCTCAGTATGAAAATCAGAGAATTGTGGATGTTTTCATGCGCTACATACTGGTATCCCAACAATGGAAACAGTCCGGGAAATGAAAAACATAACAGTAATATAAACACAACATCAGTTACATTTAAGTTAGGAATCACTTTCTATAAAGAGTAAAATCCCTAGCATATTTGTTTCTTTTTGGAAAACCAACCCCTAACCCTAAATTCAATGTATTGCCAAGTCTATGTTAGAAAGATAAAAGGAGCAACATGGCCTATCATTCACTTTAAAATGAAGGCAAGGCACCGTGAATTATATCTAATGCAATGGTTCTCCACATTTTCAAATGTTAGGATCTATTTTAATTATAAAGACATTTTAAACATCCATATATAATATGAAATGTGTTCATACATAAAGTCATGAAACCAATACAATAACGCTAGTTACTTCTCATTCTGACATTTGTAATTTTAATACTTAGGGACTACTTATACGGATTTTAAGAAAATTTGACTTTGATAATTCTGTGGTTCTCTGGGGTATCCTCAACCTGGAGTCAGAAACAAAATAGTCAAATTATTATTTATATGTAAGCATCATGTTATAATGATACAGCAAATGTTTTGATCTTTTCATGTCCACAGAGTATTAAAATATTTTGATTGGCATTTGGTATTCTTTATTCAATTTTGCATTCCTTTAGGCAAGTGAGAGAATTTTAATTTGAATTAGGTTAGGTAGGAGAGGCTAAATATGTAATTACAGCAGAAAATTTCTGAGAATCAAACCTATGTTTGTTATCAGGGATCCTAGACCAGAGTATCAGGTGCCATCGGGGTCTTTGCTTTGTCTCTTTTCTGTTGTATGCACCCAGGTTGTAGTTTTTAATGCGCCAAATTTTGCCACATGTCTGTTACGATGGTTGCCGGCAAGTCCTGAGCCCTGATGATTGGGTCTCTTCAGTATACTGAAGATTTTCTTCAGTACAACCAAAGAGTTGGAAATTATGATTGACCACAAGCACCCAATTACATGGTTTGGTGAGGAGGAAGAGGCAATTTTCCAAATGAAGGAGCTGCTATTATAAGAAGAAAAATGTTCTGTAGGCATAACTGATTGGGTATTGTGTCCCTAAAACTTTCTCTGGAAAAGTAGGATTTGAATGCCAGGAGCTGCATTGTGAATGCTTTTTCTACCTTTATTCTCTTATACAAATGAAAGGGGGATAAGAAGGAAAGGGCACACACGTACACACACACACATCAGACTTCTCAGTCTTGGTTGCCTATCCTCTCATTTTCCTCATCTCTAAACTTTGCAGAAACCTATGCTCAGTGCTACCTTTACTCATTCCTTAGATTAATCCATTCATTCCCTTGGTTTTAAATACTATCTCTATATACAGCAACCAAATTTATATACCCAACCTGAGATCCTCCCTGAACATTAGTTTTATATCTAGTTGCTTTTCAAATGTAATAAGATAAAAGCTGATATACCAATTCCTATCGCCCCTTTATCCTTCCAGCTCTCAGGAATGTCCGATCGAACCTCTAGCTGTTCAAGTGAGAAAAGCTGGCATTATTCGTCTCATAGCCCATGTCCAATTTAAAAGAAAATCCATTTAGCTTTATGTTTAAAATGTATCTATTTACACATTCAATGCCTGCAACTGTGTCTCCAGAGACAAATGACTCTCAACTGGGGATGTTTTAGGTCTTCAGGGATACTGAACATTGTCTGGAGATATTTTTGGTTGTTACAACCATGGGGTGCTATTGGTGTCCAGTGGGTAGTGGTTACCAATTCTAATAAACATCCTACAAAATGCAGTTGCTCTCAGTAACCATTTATCCCATCTAAAATGGCAACAGAACCTAGGCTGATATACCTTGACTTGTGCCATGCTTACATTATCTCTCCCTGTTATTTTACTAAAATATCTTCTTAAATGATCTTTATATTTCCTCTCCAGCTACCCACTCCTAGTCAAGTAATCACAGAGTAGCCGGAAGGGTCCATTTAAAATATTCAGCAGAACAAATCACCCCTCTCCTCATAGCCATCACAGACAAGCACATGGTCCCCATCTTTACTTTCTACTGATGTCTGCACAAGTGTTATCTAAATGCAGAATTCTTTCCTGCCCACCCAAGCTAAATTAGCACATAACCCAAATTCCATTCTCTGTTTCCATAACCCAGGTTTTTTTCTTAGCATTTTATAAGATACATTAACATTTATTTACCCTTCAATTGCCTAATATTTTTAGACTAGAATTTAATTTTCATGAGATAAAACATATTGTTTCCCCACCACGGTTCCAATCCCTTCACCCATGAACACAATACTCCGTGGTGAATTTAAGGGAAATCACATACATAATTGCTTATTCATATATTACAAGAATAGCGTTGAGATACTGTCGAAAGCATTACATTTCTAAATTCTCTTTTGTGTCTAATTACAAAAATATTTCAAGATTCCTTTCTTTCTGAAAACTAGCTTCCCATATATTTTTCTTCCTTCTTTTCTGTCCCCCCTTTCTTTAATTGCTAGTGTTCCTTGAGAGAGTGTTTGGCTTTCTTTTATCTAATATTAATAACTCACTTAACAGTTTCTACTCTGTTGAACCTCAGATTCACTATAACACTGACTCCTCGGTCTCTACCTTACTTCTGTGCTAGCCTCCGACATATCCAGATACAAATGTTACTAGAGTCTTCTAACTCGTCATGGTCCAGCCAAACCGCACAGCCTTTTTTTCATACCAGACACTCTACCCCGTTCTTAATTTTCATTAACGTTATTACCTTGTCTCTTAAAATACTTAATTGCAATATATCCATTTCACATGTATTATTATCATTCTCTTCTTTTCTGAGTTGATTAAAAAATCTCATCCCTTCTAATTATTGTAATTGAATAATATGGTTTAGCCTCTCGAGAGGTGCTTTAATGCCTTAGTTCTAGACCACACTATCTTTTGCTTGAGATAGTATAATAACTTTCTGTTGGATTCCATGCCAAAGATTTCAGTGTGTTTTGCACATTACTTCCAGAATTACATTTTCTAAAAGTGCTGATAATATGATACCCATAATACAGATTGCTTGTGGTACAAAATTAACCTTCTTTAGCTTAATATAACAGCCCTATCACAAAATAAACCACATCTATTTTTGTGGTTTTATCTTCAGATTGTCTTTTAAACTGTCCCTAAACTCTTACCACACTGAACATCTCATTATTCCCTTAACACACCATACACCTTCTTACCTTTATCTTTTTACATTGTCTTTCCTCTGCCTGAGATGTCCTATTTATCTATTTCACCTGACAAAACCCCTAATAGTCTTTTAAGATGCAGCTCAAGTTACTTTGTTAAGATCTCTATAATCATGTTTACCACTTATTACTTTAATTTATCACCTTATGTTTCCTCAACAGATTGTCATCTCCTAGAAGTGGTCTTTTTTCCTCCAAGAACTAAAGGCGGGACTAGAACATGGTATAAATGAAGCTACTGTGAAAGTAGAAACGACGAATGAATCAAAGGTTACATGTTATTCTTTCCATCAGCCCCATTTTATACATGGAAAAAGAAAACAAATAGTATTAGGACTTGCAATCCAAATCTCCAAAAACAATTCATAACAGATCCAGGAAAAATAATAATTCTCTTTCTTTTCAATCTGGTATACTTATTGTATATTTTATTATGAATTTGCATATATTATATGGTCCCGATAAAAAGTGATTAAGGTAGAAAATGCTTTATATAGAATTTCATGGAATTTGGCTTGCAAAATTCTAGAATAGATATTTATTCAGCATATTTTTTTAAATTTTATGTGACATTTTATACTGATTTTAAGTTCATTTGTTAAGCTCAATAATGCACCTGAGGAAGGCAGAAAATTAGAAGTTGAAGTCTGCTGTAGAGAAAAAGAGTGGTTGAAAAAAATATTGAACTACTGTAGATAAACAATTTTGTATTCCCTCCTTTCCCATTGCATGGCCACATAACAGGATTTTAGATTATCTCCATTCTGCCTTCAGAAGATTTACAGCAGGAAGTTAATAAAGCACTCAGCAGAAGCTAAGACACAAAATAGGCAGGGAAGGGAAAAATTACATCAGAGAAAGATAGACTTAATTGTATTGTAGGTACCAAGTGGTCTCTTTAGAAATGTGTAGAAGAGCAGTAAGATGAAGAATAACTGTCCAGCCAAGCTAAACAAAAGCCATCAGCCTCCTGCCTTGAAGGAGCATCCGAGGGGGCACAGGGAGAGGGGATAGCCCGGCTCCATCACCTACAATCAGTAAGATGCTTTCTGTACCCCAGAGACGCAAAGATGGATAAGAAACCAGCATAGAAAGTAAAGAGACAGCATGCAATGACAAAAGAAAAAAGCAAACCAACACCAGCCAAGCAAACACAAAAACACTCCATATGCTCCACATTTGGATTTGAATAGAATAGAGGTGTTGTCTATGGTGAGGATTGTAAACAGCTATCTAGGGGCTAGCACTGTGATTCTGACCAGTATTTTAAAATAATTTACCTTGTTTTCATAGAGTTAACACAAAAGCCCTTTTAGTCTTTTGTTTGGTGGTAACTAATTTGCAAACATCCATCCACAAAATAATTAGTACAGAATATACAATTTTCTTAAATGGAAAACCGGTACCGCAGGGGTAATTTAAACACTATTGTTTGTGAAATTTGCTATTGAAATGGTGTTATACATTAAATTTACTATTACTAGGCATAACAATATAGAAGAACAACATTGTTTTTGTTATTTTTAGTCCTGAGAGCAAATGCACAGTTCTCTTCCTCAATCTGTCTCCAAAAGTGAGTAGCAGCCTGCTATGGTTAGGAAGTTTGCACCCCCTCGAAAGGTGTAAGTTAAAACCCGAAGCCCAAAACGATGGTTTCAGGAAGTGGGGACAAGCAGAGTCGATTAGACAATGAGGGTAGAGCCCTCATGAAGGCATGAGTGCTGTTATGAAAGAGGCCTAAGAAAATTCTCCTGCCCCTTCTGCCATATGGGAACCCAGGGAGAAGATCCCTTTAGGAACTGGGAAGCAGGCTCTCACAAGACAGAGAAACTGACTACCCAGGCGCCCTTGTCCTAGACTTCGAGCCTCCAGGACAGTTAGAAAGAAGCCTTTGTTGTTTATAAGCTGCTCATTCTGTGGCATCTTGTTATAGTCTCATGGTCTTATTTTTTTAATTACTTATTTTATCTATTCTAATTACAAAACTATGTGTTATAATTCAAATGTTTGAAAATGCGGAAGGCACATGCAATTAACTTAGAAATGAGTTAAATTACCTAAAATTCTATGACAGTGAAACTCTGAAGACTATTTTGCTGTATTTCACTAAGTATTCTTTTATAACAAGGTAAATAAGTTTGTTTTCAAATGTATCGTGCATGGGCTGTTTCACTACATTAAGATTATATTCTTTAATGCCCTGTCACCTCTAAAAAATTGATATATAATAGTAGTCTCTGATTTAATTATATGTTGATACAAGTCAATTTTAAACTGCTCTATCACCCTATTATAGAATGTGAGGAAAATTATATCCATAATCACCTATTATTGGAAATTTCAGTTATTTGCATTGTTTGGTTATTATGAATAGTTCTCCTTTCATTTCCTTCTACATATATTATTAGTACACATTTCTGATTATTTCTTTAGATTTTAAGACATGAATAGGTGGGATGAAAGAGTACAGCTGTTTTTAATGATTTGACAGTTATTATTATTCTGATCTAAAGGAAGTTTATTCCCATGTATACTTCCTCTGTCTCTGTGACTGCCCATTTGTCTTCATTCAGATCAATACAGTATAATCTCTTGGTATTGATTTAATTTGTATTCCTTTATGTCCAATGAGGTTACTTTTTCCCCCATGTGATTAGGTAATACTTGTATTACTGCTTGAGAGTACTACCTGATTTTGTATTTTTATAATTTTATAGTGCAAATAATTTAAAATATCACTTACATTAAGTAACTTAATTTTAATTGCATCATTTTGCCAGTATGTTTTGTAAATGCTTTCATTAAATAACACTTTGTTTTAAAACATTTCCTTAACTGTGTTCTTTGAAATGAAAATGTATGAAAGTTTTATACAGTCAAATATTTCAATCAATTTTTTATTTTATTCCACCATTCTTTTGATGCATAAAAAGATTATCTGTGTACAATCATCAGATATACATTTATCAGTGTTTATTTTTTAAAATTTTCCTCCTTTTCATTTAACTTTTAGTTCACTTGAATTTTATTTTCATTGTAAATGATGTATCGGAATCGTATATTATAATGTCCCTGAAATGTTTAACTATAGCAGTCTCCTTGTGCTTGAGGCTCTGCTTTTCATGGTTTTAGTTATGAGCAGTTGACACATCATCACAAAAGGAAGGATAAATACAGTGTGAGAAGATATTTTGAGAGAGAGAGAGAGAGAGAGAGAGAGAGCGCGAGACAGGCCATTGCACATAACTTTGCAGTTTATTGTTATAATTGTTCTAGTTTACTACTAGTTGTTAACCTTTTAATGTTTCTAATTTATAAATTAACTTTATTATATATGTATGTATAGGAAAAACATAGTGTATATAGGATTTGGTATCACGCATGGTTTCAGTCATGTACTGGGGGTCTTGGAACAGATAGCCTGCAGAAAAGAGGAGGCTCCTATAATTTTCTCATTATCTTTATCATATCTTTCTCTTGTTACCACTGATAAAAGTGTTACCTACAGTCTATGGTAAATGCATGTGTATTCCCAATTTTGCAGTCAGTCTTTCTATTTTATGCCATTAATCCGTCTATGACCGACACAAATGTGTACTGGTTTAATTATTATGGAATTTCCATAATGTTTTTGAATTTGAACCATACATTGCCTATATTGCTGATTTTGAAGCAAATATTGCCTACATTTCTAATTTTTGGTGACTAAGCTTTTCTGTCTGATTGTTGTTTTGCAAGAGAGATAGAGAAAGCCATTCATATTTTATAACTAAAAGAAGAGTTTTTAAAAAAGTCTAATACCTGTTTAAATAAAATTATGTCATACCTTTGAAATAATTTTTGTTTGCAAGGGTAATCCTAGAGTTAATGCTGATTTTGTTATGTTTTTAAAACCACAATTTTTGTATCATTATAACTTTAGTAATTGTGTTTACTCCATTTGTCTCTACTAGAAGAGAAATCTCTGTTCTGAGCCCATAATAGCCATGCTTTCATCTTTTTTAAAAAACAATTTCTATAGTTTCCCATTTTGGAGTACTTTTAGGGAAGCAAAAAACAGTCCAAGCACTTTCCCTGGGGAGCTGGCACAGTGCTCACAGACAGGCCATGTTGTCCCTCTGCAAGGTCACTCTATGCCTAGACTCCAGTACATAAGAAGAACACCCCATAATCACAGTTGTACACATACAAAAGCAAGAACACTGTGCACACCACGAAAAAGGACCACATCCCCCTCTTGCCAGGAAATGTGAATGACTGCTTTACCAGTTCTACATTAGACCGCTCCATTTTTCCTGCCTCCTAGGTAAAAATATATGAACAGTTAATTGCTGAATTCCTATTTTCTGAAAGCACCCAAATAAGACCAAATACTTGCTTCCTTGTCTCTTCACCTTATATTACCTACACAAGCCAAATTCAATTACAAGTCCTTCCTAATGTAGTTCCTCATGTTGTGCTATTTCCTGAGATTCAACAACTAAATGCCTCAAATTTCTACAACTACATGTGTATTCCCGATGGTCTTCCCTCGGAGGACATCAGGATGTTCAAGTTTGCTTTACAAAATTTTTCTGTTTTTTAAAATTTCTATAGTTACAATCTAAATATTATTTTGTTTTCCCTTTCATTCAAAGCAAGACTCCTCTTCGTGCTATGCTTTATTTTTTATTACATATTTTTATAGATTCATATTTAACAATTTAAAATAAATGATGATCTAATTAGATATTTGTTTAAATTTTTTATAAACTAGTTTTCCTTTCATCTTTATAGTCAATATGGAGGATGATAGAGATTTTCTCTTTCTTGCACATTGTGTGTTAAACTTTTGAATCAATATTTAATGATCCACCTGTCTGCAGAGTAGGAGAGAGAAATGTGGGCACAATAAAGTCACACTGGCTTTCTGATTAAGCCATTGTAATGGAGAGAAGATTTCCTAATCTACCTTTTCTTTTGGCTTCAGTAACTACTCAGGTACTCCATAGAGCTACGGCTGGTCTTTCCCTGGAGTTTCAGACTTACCCATCAAAAACATTAACTGGCCATAGGAAGAATACTTGCTTGATGCACTTTTCTTTTCTTTTCTTTTTTTTTTTAAATTGAAATTACTGGGGTAAACTTGGTAAATAAAACTATATAATTTTCAGGTGTATAATTCCATAATACATCATCTGTCTATTGTATTGTGTGTTTGTTATTAAACAACAAGTGAGATCCTGCTGCCCAATGCCATGCTCTAGGCAAAAGTCTGGAGGCAGAGGTTTGGTGAAAAAGGAAAAGAGTCTTTATTTCAAAGCTACGCAATTTTAGAAAAACAACTTTCACATGCATTAGTCACTTAAGCCTATCCCCTAAGGCTGAAGTCATGAGTTTAACTCATGAGTTCCAGTTTTAATCACTGAAGCCTATCAATTAAATCTAAAATCTTTAACTCTTGAGCTCCCCTATTATTTGCCAGACAGTTTTTATCTTATTTCTATATGGTTGGTTTACAAACTAAAAACAACGTAAGATATGAAAGCTACAAAGATTGGAAGAATGGCAGGTTTCTGTCTCAGGGACTGTCTCCTCTAGAACACCCAAAGAAAAATAGCACCCCCACCCCTCTGCCAGACCAGACCAATTTTACGCTGTGCTCGGAGTTCCTTCTCCCATTTAAAATACCGTTCTTTGGAAAATGCAGGTGGCTACAACATATTCATCCAGACATCCTCAAGGAAGAGCAAGAGAAAGCCAGTCTTTGCCTTCCTTCTGTTTAAATCTTCCAGATGATAGTTCCATGAGTACTGGAGGCATTCAGCTTCTCAGCCAATCCTGTCCCAGACTGTTTACCATGGCTTTGGGAACCTCCTCCTATGGCCCCTCCCTACTCTTCCCAGTAATCTGGTCAGAGCTTTCTGTATCATGTTTACCACCCTAATCAAGTCTCTTTCCATCCCCATTTAACACTGTATACCTTCCTTCACCTCTCACTACATTTTCCTCCTCCCAGGCAATCCCCGCACTGTTGTCCATGTCTGTGAGTCTTTCTTTTAATTTCTTTGCTTAATCTTTTCATCATTCTCACCTAGCCCCCATCCTGTCCCCTCTGAATGTCGTCAGTCTATTTTCTGCAACCATGAGTCTTTCTTCACTGTTAGTTTATTTTGTTCATTAAAGTCCACAAAAAAAAGGAGAAATTATATGGTACTGTCTTTCTGTGGCTGGCTTACTTCCCTTAGCATATGCTGTCCAGGTCCATCCATGCTCTTGCAAAAGGTACGATTTGCTTCTTTTTTATGACCAAGCAGTAGTTATGTAAACGAATCACATTTTTTAAATTCATCTTTTGATGGAAGCTTAGGCCATTTCCAAAGGTTGGCAATTGTAAATAATGCTGCAATGAATCTAGGGATGCATATATTCCTTAAAATTAGCATTTGGGGTTTCTTCAGATATGTTCCCTAAAGTGGAATTACTAGAACACAAGGCAGTTACATTTTTAATTTTTTGAACTAACTCCATACTGCTTTCCACAGAGGCTGCACCAATCTGTGTTCACATCAACAGTGCACCAAGGTTCCCTTCTCTCCACATCATCACTCACTCTTGCTGTTTGTTGCTTTACTGATGGCAGCCATTCTGACAGATGTGAGGTGATATCTTATCGTGGTTTAAATCTGCATCTCTCTGATGATTAGTGACATTATGCATCTTTTCATATGTCTATTGACTATTTCTATGTCCCCTTCGGAGAAATGTCTATTTGGGTCCTCTGCACATTTCTAAATTGAATTGTTGTTTGCTTTTTTGGTGCTGATGTTTATAAATTCCTTATAAATTTTGGGTATTAAGCCCTTATCACATGTTTCATTGATGAATATGTTCACCCATTCAGTAGGTTTTCTTTTCATTTTGTTAATGGTTTCCATCAGTGTGCAAACACTTTTTAGTGTGATGTAATCCCATTGTCCAATTTGATTTTCTTTCTCTGTTTGTTTTCCTTGCCTGAGGTAATATATCAGAATAAATATTGCTACAAGAAAGGTCTGAGATTTTTCTGTGTAAATTTTCTTCTAGGAATTTTATGGTTTTGAATCTAACATTTAAGTCTTTAATTTATTTTGAGTTTATTTTTGTGTATGATATAAGAAGTTGGTCTCATTTTATTATTTTTGCACATTTCTGTCCAATTTTCCGAACACTATTTTTTAATAGACTATCTTTACCCCATTGTATGTTTTTGCTTCCTTTTGTCAAAGGTTAACCATACAAGTTTGGGTTTATTTCTAGTCTCTCTATTTCTGTTACATTTATCTACATATCTGTTTTTATGCCAGTATCATGCTGTTTTGACTAATATGATCTTGGGGTATAGTTTGATATCAGGCAGCGTGATCCTTCCAACATTGTTCTTCTTTCTCAAGATTGCTGTTGCTCTTCAGGGTCTTTTGTGGTTCCATGTACATTTTTGAAATACTTGTTTTAGCTCTGTGAAATATGCCATTGCTATCTTGATACAAATTGCATTGTATCAATAAATTGCCTTGGGCTCTGTGGACATTTTAATAAAGTTAATTCTTCTTACTCATAAACAGTGTATGTTTCTACTTATTTGTATCTTCTTCAGTTTATTCAGTGTCTTAAAATTTTTTTAGTACAAGTCTTTTACATCATTATTTAAATTTAATCCTAGGTATATTTTCTGTAGCAATTGTAAATAGGATTGTTTTCTTAGTTTTCTTTCTGATAGTTTTTATTGGTGTTTAAAAATACAGCTGATTTTTCAATATTTATTTAGTATCCTACTACTTTACTGAATTCACTTATCAGTTCTAGTAGTTTTTTGGTGGAGTGTTTAGGGTTCTCTACACACACTACCAGGTCATCTGCAAATAATTACGGTTTGACTTCTTTCTTTCCAGTTTGAGTGTCTTTATATATTCTTCTCCCCTGATTGCTGTGGTAAGAATTCCAGTACTACGCTGAGTAAGAGTGGTGAAAGCGGACACCCTTGTCTTCTTCCTGATCTTAAGGAAAGATGCACTTGTGACTGTATGTGAATATCCAAACTGGTGCTTGCAAATATGGTTTATGTGAATGTTAACCGTAGGTCCCATGGCTTCCCTATTATACTTTGTTCCAAATGTAAGCTTCTAAGAAAGTTTCTTGTGCTTACTTCCTGAGGTGTCACTCTGCTTTTTGAAGAAGGGTGCTCTCTTTGGTGGCACTGTACACTTACAGGTATAATTTAACTGATTGGCTCCAAAGATCTTTCTTTCAAGCAAACAGTTGTAGCCTCCCTCTATTCTACCTGAAAAGCAATATCACTTTTGAATTTAAATCCAAAGAAAAGGATAGTTTTCTTATCCAACACATTTGTTTCTCTCTAAGAGAAACATTAGTTTTAAACAATGTATTTTCTATATACAAGGGATACATGAAAAGAGATTTCTAAAAATAGAATGAACTTTCTCTGAAGAGCTTGTTCCTAACATGAGAGGACTGAAATGAAACACTTTTTGTCTTCAAATTCCTTTAATGAAACATTTTATTTTTTCTGTTATGTTTCCCTTACCTAATCTAAATCTCCTGCACACACACAAAAAAAGACAACTTTTTAATTTGTTCACAGGGAAACAATTATTGCTGTGTTGAAGATTTCTATCAGTGTGGCTGCCATATGCTAAGAAAAATGTCTTAAAGTAAGCACAAGATTTAGTAAATAAGTTATATTATAGGTTATTATACATTAACTTAGACTAACAGTAAGGTCCTCCTCCACAACCCCATCAGCTTACTCCCAATAAACTGATAATGTTTGTTATAATAAACGGAATTCTGAGATTATGGTCACAAATACAAGTTCATATCTTTCGACTGCCTCTTGTCTCCTGTGTGACCTTGGATAGGTTATTTCATCTTTCTGGTCTATAGTTTCCTTTTTTGTTAACTTTATGCAACACCCACTTTACAGAGAAGCCATGAAGATCAGTAAAATGTTGCAAGAACATAGAGATACAGTTGGATATTATTAATATATTCTAAAGAATAAGAATAGTATTTTCTATATCTTTTGGCAGAGGGTTTCAATAAACATTGATCAGTTTTGACTAATGACTTAAACAACCAGGTGTAATAAGGCTAGGAGATCCAGAAGAGCTGTGTGTTATTTTCTCAAGGTGACAAATGTTAAAGTATAGTTTGAACCACTAAAATTTATTTTACTATTTATTAAGATCTGTGTTTAAAAGGGAAGGATGAGCAATTTATCTTGTTTTAGTTATGTATGAATCAAAAGTAGATTTATGATTCTGATTACCATGACAAAAACAAGTTTCTATATTCTATATTTCTCCTTAATTATTGAGTTAAAAGTAGCACATTTGGTTTTCTTTCATTTTATGATGGAAGTGCCTCCAGAGAAAGAAATGAGAAATATGGTGCAGAGAACAGAAGAAAATATAGAATGAAAATAATTGGATGTCTAGATGCTGCCCAAATATTTAAATGCACAATATTGAATATGTTAAATTAAATCTTCCTCTTTTAACATATGTTTATTTTGGAGGGGTAGAATAAAGGAAAATGCAATCATTATTTTTATATTTACTATTTAATTCACAGGGAAACATATATAATGATAAGAATTATATAAAATATATGATGTCCCTTATGCATTAAATAAGCAGTGTAAAAATAGGCACGCAAATGTAAGACCGTATGTGTATCCGCATATAAATTCTCATACCGAACAGGTTTTACCATTGAGACATTAATGTTATGGATAGCAATCCTGTCCCTTTTCTCAGAGGCTCTAGGTACACTAATATCCTGGCCTCGTGGACAGGTCAACTCTTAGGCAGCTCATCTGCAATAGTCACAAGAATAAAGCAAATCCCATTTAGAGTTCAAGAGTAAGTACCAGATATTAACACTTTGATATAGAGATTTTTCTGAGCTCTAGAAAGTCACATAACTCATATCCTACAGTAGTTTTATTCCATGTTCAGAGATGTGTTTAGGAAAGCAACATGTTATGTATTGTGCTCTAGTAATAAAAGCAGGTTTTATTTTGAAAATTTACATGTAACAGGTTCTCTGTTCAGGACTTTAAATGTACTGTCACTTAATTTTCGCAGCAATCCTACAAGGTAGACTGCATTACTATCCTTATTTTTAGATGAGGAAATCGAGACTTAATGTAGTCAAGAAAACTTGAGTAACGTAGCTTGTACTTATGTCGAAAGTGGCTTTTTACTTTAAAGAATGTTTTCCTTGTTAGCATTGTAAATCAACATTTACAGTGAAGGAAAAAATCTGAAATGTGCCCTAACCACTATTCCAGTCTCTTATACATATCGAGTTTCCACTATGTGTTTATTAAATTTAATCACACTAGTATGTGATTTTGCATTACTTTTAACAATGCCCATCTAAACAATAGTTTAGATTCTTTTTCCTCTATGTCATTCAAAGGAATTATTTCTAAACCTTCCAGTTACAGGGATTATTTGTTTAATCCTCAAAACAACTCTACTGTCATCCAGATTTTACAGATGTAGAAACTGAGGTACAAAGATGGCAAGTGCTATGTGCAAAGCTTCCTGGCTAGAAAGTGACCCACCTGGGACTTGAACCAGGTAGGTAACCTCTAGAGTCCCTACCTTAATCATCATCAGTGCGCTTCTCACCTAATGTGTTTTAACTTCAGAAGTAAAGTCCTTATTTCTGTCCTTAAGAGATGTACTTACATTTTGAAAATAGTAACATTTTATTTTAAAAATATATAAGAACTAATAATGTTTACTGATGTATAAAAGCAACTATGGTATCAAGGTATCAAATGTTCTTAGGCAGTTCTTTTTTTATGTAATTCCAAAGTTGTTAAATAACACAAACTTGTCCTACTTTTAAAAATCTTTCTCTGAAAAAAGTAATGATTTTCCTATGCTTTTCCATCAAAGTGGATGCCTTTAGTTTTATGTAGAAAATAAATCACCCATAATTTTCTTTAATAGCTAAATTATTCTGGAGTACCAACAAGAACCAGGAAGCTACTCTGCATGGGTAGTTTTGAAAAATGTGGTAACATAACATTAACAGAGAATTTGATGTATAAGCATTTTTAAAAAATATTTTAAAAATCACAATACATGCATTAAAACATAGTCAAATACATATAAATAAATAAAATAAAAACCTAGACTGTTATAGGCCCACACATCACTATGATGTGAGTAGAAAACTTAATTAAAACATAGTGTCCAAGGGTCACCAATCCAGAAATCTAATTCATAAAATCGTTCCAGGTGGCTTAAGAGAAAAGAAACACTGGTCTTTTCGTTTTTAAAACTTTATCCCTTTGTGGCATTCATTAACTGATTTTAAAACAAATTAAAGAGATTTTATTAATTTATTTTTAGATAGAAGGGAAGGGAGGATGGAAGAGAGGAAGGAAAACATCAATGTGTGGTTGCATCTTGCATGCCTCCTACTGGGGACCTGGCCTGCAACCCAGGCATATGCCCTGACTAAAAATCGAACCAG
The DNA here is from genome assembly GCA_004026545.1 of Mormoops blainvillei. Classification (NCBI taxonomy): domain Eukaryota; kingdom Metazoa; phylum Chordata; class Mammalia; order Chiroptera; family Mormoopidae; genus Mormoops; species Mormoops blainvillei. The sequence continues at coordinate 6,030 of PVJD01004602.1, read as the reverse complement.
AGACTCTTTGGTTCACAGGTCAGCAAGGAGACCAATGCTCAATCCACTGAGCCACACCTGCCAGAGTAGAGAAACATTGGTCTTAATAGAATATTAGTATAAATCTTGTAACTGAGAAAAGCTCTTGATAATATTGCATTCAGCTGTTGTCTTGCCCAAGTTTTTTAACATTGGGTTCTTAAGCTATGTCTGTATTAATCATCCTGTTTTAATTAAATTTTTATCCTGTGACACAAATTATTTTTGCTTGCAGCATTTATTATCTATCTATCTTCTAGCAAATCATCTATGCATCTATCCATTCATTTATTTAGCCACACAAATATTTGGACCATAGGGAAAATCAGTGACCTAGCATTTTCAAGGATGCAAAAGTATGTCAATGACATTTTAGCCTGATGCAGAGAAGATAGAGCAAATATGAAAAAATGCAGAGGAAGTATAAAACATGGACTCTATATTTCATACAATTGTATTGTCTACTTAGTACAATTACACTTGGGCTCGATGCATATTTATTGAAAGAGAAATGAACTGCAATATCAATTGCAGTTGAAAGGTCAAAATGTACCTTTCCAACATAACATAAATGCAAATGAACACAATAATTACTGCGTAAAAAATTATACCATAGTTAGAGTGAAGCAGGGCTATAACCCCTTCCTCAAAGATCTGTGCTTTTTAGCACTATGTGGCTTTTGTATCATGCTCTATTACAGTCATCTGCTTTGTACGGTAGGACCAAGGTTACTATTCAGAGTAATGACAGCAGAAAGCCATAGTATGATCATTTGAATTTTGATTATATATATACATTTGCAACTCACCTCCAGGGTTTCAAACTGAGTTAGAATCTGTAGGACTATGTACATAGGATATGAAGACATAAAGACAATGAAAAAAAATGAACTTTTTGAATCAGTACTGAGGCAAAGGTACAAAATGGGTAGCAAATTTGTCCTATCCTGCTAGTTTTGTTTTATTTTACCATAATGTCTATATTCTATGTATTTTACAGTGGCATCAGTTGGTGATGAAAAACATGTTCATTCTTGCCTTGGCTTCATAAGACTCTGGTCTTAGTGGAGAGGTCATTTCAAAATTCTGTGAATTTGCTCTAAGATTCATGATAAAATCATCTTTTTGATAGTCTAATTTTTAATAACCTTATTTCTTCAAGTGAACATTTGTCCTTTTCTTGAGTTCTGGTCACCATTCTGTTCCAACTTGAAATTCTAAGTCCCAGTTCCTTGCTTCTAAAACCCATTTCGAAAGTCTTGTTCTGTAAAAGACTTGCCAGAGGTAGATGTGTGAATGAGTAATTGGCAAAGATCATTTATCACTGATCACTGACCTCCAGTAGGAAACTCCATTATCTCAAATAGTTTTGCTTATTTTGAGATAGCCTGGTCATTTGGAAAACACAAACTGGGAGGCACATTAAAAATAAATGAATTTCAGATATTCCCTCATACTCTGCTATGCCTATGAGCACCAAAGGTTTATCAAGGGTCCTCTGTAGAACCTCTGGGTTGCCCCAAGCCTGGTAACCTAGGACTTAGGACTATAGAACAGAAGTATGCCATAATCAATAAGTATTAAAAGGGTCTATTACTTCATCCTAGGCTTTAGAGCAACCTTGATACTTTGGAAACTCCTCATAGATCTGGGTCAGAAGGGGTTTTAAATAATTTTCTAAATATCCCAGTTCCTTCCTAAAACCTCTGGTTTCAGGCATTAAAAGGGAAGATCCAAAAATAAAATGTATAAAATCATAATTCTAGCACTGTTTGCTGCAGAACCATGAAATCTGAGTTCAACATTGTCATTCCCTTATCTTTTTGATTCACTGGAAGCACACACAGATGCTGGGACAGCTGGCTTCATCGGCAATGGGTCTTTATTGCTTGCAAGAGTGTGTCCTGAGTGCCGGGTCTATACCTTCTGAGAATTCTGAACAGCGTCCTTTCGGTAAAGCTTTCTACCCGAAGTGCAATAGATCACCTTGCTCAAATTCAATACATACTCAAACTGGGCCTCCAGGCATTCTGGAAACCTTGGTATAAATAACACTCAAATTGATGTTCTAGTCTCCATGTACTCTATTCTTATTATAGAAATATAATCCTCATGGATACAGTTTGCTACTAGGGAGAAATGATAGGTTTCTGCTGTTAAGAAAGCCTACTTCATCTAATGATATATGAGTATTTCTAAAATATGTACTCATCATAGGGAAGTTATCTTATAGATCACAATCATTGTGGTTCTTTTCCTACTGTCTTTGTATGTTTCTCTTTCAGAGTGAAAATTAGATTGTTAACAGCCCCTGGGCCAAGACACTACAACAGGCTAACCAGGGAAAAGTCCATGACTGGGTATTCAAGAAGACCTGTACCATTAGACATTGTTTAGCTTTATAACATGTAAAACTGTTGGGTTTTTTAAATTGTATTTATGTTTTTGTTTGTGGTAGAAGTGCTATGCAGGGTTATTAATCCAAATGTAGAACTCAAATAAGGAAATGAGCTCCGGAAATTAAATAAAAGGGTAGGTACATATAGTGTGTATAACAGTCTGACATCAAGTCACATTCTGATAGCCAGAGTATATAAATAATGGTTAAGTACGAATATTCCAGAATACAACTGGTTTGAATATATCTCCTGTGACTTCTGGGCACTCCAATATAATCTGAGACAAATTATTAAATTTATGTTTCTTCATCTGGTAAAATCTCGATGTTAATATTATTCTTATATATCAGTTAGATGGGGTGACCAAGATGCCCATCCCAGTACATCTGGACCTGTAGTCATCATGGCTTTGTCATGCGTGGTTGTTGCCTTTGTTTTCAAAATAGGGTAGGAAAGTACAAAGGTATGTCTGAGTAGATTACTTGAATACCAGAAGCATTGTTTTTACTCACAATATACAATATCAGAGTATATGATAATATTTTCAAAAATGTATAAAAGAATACAGATAATTGGTGTTTTCATCATTGTGCTTTGCATATAGGTTCTCAGGGAATATATACTGATTTGATAAATGAATTTATAAATATATGGGAATTATAATCATTTTGAAGCAGCAATCTCTAAATTGGAGTATGCGTATTGCAGATTTTGTGCAAAATGGTTTAATGAAATATGGGAAATGAATATAATTTCAAATTCTAACTATAAAAGGATGTATACTTTTTATGGTTATAATACACATGATGTATTAACAGTGTATAAATAAATGCATAACTACATATATAAATATGAATTATTTTATATTTTCATAATTAGGAATTCATGATTAAAAATTTGAGAATATCTGGGACAAGAGCATCTCAGTACAGAGCATATCAGATAAATCTATTCATACTTTGTAATTCTTCCACCATATATCCTGTAAATGTAATGACAAATATCTACTAGGCTGTAAATACCACTAGTACTCATTTAAATAACACATATCTATAAGAGAAAAAAGATAAAGGAATATAGTTCTTTAGCAAAGTTATATATTCATAACAACTAGCCAATGAATTACTGTATTTTTCTTGGTTTTATACTTTATATGACTACCTAAAGTAAAATTGATTCTTATTGGAATCAATATGTAGCATAACTTTGTCATATGAGAAATGTATTTGACCTTTCCTGAATTTCATTTAGGATCTTAACATGAACTGGAACTGGCCCCTGTGGTGAGCATTGCGAACAAAGTACAGCTGAATACAATCTTGGAGCTTGAAAAAAAACTAGAAATTACTTATTTTATCTTGAACCATTTTTCTAGGATAAGTAAAAAGGCCTAATCAACAAAATAAATGAGCAAGCAAAATATAACCAGCAACATTGAAGTAAAAAACAAACTGACAGTAATCAGAGGGGAGGCGGGAGGGGGATGACAGCAGAAAGAGAGGGGAAGGGTCATCAAGGAACATGCGTAAAGGACCCATGGACAAAGCCAAATGGGGGAAGGATTGAGGAGTCAGGGAGGGGTGGGGCTGGGAGAAGCGGTGGTGGGAAAATGTTGACAAAAAAAAAAACAAAGGCGGCCAGGGGGAGGCTGGGAGTAGTGTAGGAAATTAGGAAGCCAAAGAACTGGTGTGTGCAGCCCATGGACATGGACTAAGAGGTGTGGGGATGATGGGATGGGGTAAACAGCAGAAGGAATAAAGGGGGGGAAATGGGACTACTGTAATAGTATACTCAATAAAATATACAAAAAAAAACCCAATTAGAGTAGCCTCAAAAAAACAAAAATAAAGGAGGCATTATAAAAAAAAAGAGAGAGAGAGAGAGAGAGACATTGAGTTAATTAGGAGAGTGGGGACAAGTATTGAGTATCCCAGTTCCCAGACCTGTGTTCTTCCTGTTCTATTAAAATATATAAAAATATAGACTGGCGCAGCCACTGTAGAAAGCAATATGGAGATACCTCAAAATATTAAAAATGGACCTACCTTTTGACAGAGTCAACCTACTTCTGTGAATATATACAAAGGAACTTAAAGCACTAATTCAAAGGAACATGAGCATCCCTATGTTCATTGCAGGGTTATTTACAATCGCCAAGATATGGAGCAGCCCAAGTGTCCACCAATAGGTGAGTGGATAAAACAACTATGGGATATTTACACAATGGAGTACTGAGTCATAAAAAAGAAAAATTTTACCCTTTGTGACAACGTGGATGGACCTGGAGAATATTATGCTAAGTGAAATAAGTCAGTCAGAGAAAGACAAATATCATATGATTTGACTTATATGTAGAATCTAATGAACAAACTGAACTAATAAGCAAAATAGAGACAGACTCATAGATAGAGCGCAGATGACAGCTGGTGCAGGAGGGAGATTAGAGAGGTGAAGGGAAAAGGACTCATGGACATGGCAACAGTGTGGTGATTGCAGAGGGGCATGGGGTATAAGGCAGTTAAATAATAATGGAAAAATGCAATAAATTTTTTTAATCACCAGAAAGATAGGCATTTTTAAAAATTTAGTGTTGAGTACTGTAGCATTTTTGATAATTGAAATAAATTATAGATAAAACCATGAGAAATTTTAAAGTTTTTTAAATTCAAATTCTTGCACAAATTATGGTATCATAAATGATGAATGGTTTACATAAAAATATCTTCAGGAAGAATATAAGTTTTATACCTCTAAGATATTTTCTGATGAGAACTAAAGGAATGTTTCAAGTCTTAAAAGTATATTTCATTTACAACTGACATTTTCTAAAGACAAAAATAGTTTATTCCTATTTCATATCACAGTGTTCAGGAAACAGATACTGTAGCATTATTCTTCATGCAATTTGAATAAATGTCTCCAAGTTTTGCTTGGAAGATTTTTATCTGGTGCAATTTCCTGTTTGTTATAGCCCTGTGGCAGGAGAAACTATTTTATTGTTAGTATATTCAAGACTTATTTTGTATTCTATACAAATATTTGTTTTTACACCTTTAATAAAAGTTTCATCTTTCTATATATTTCTAGACATAATTTTTAAAAATGTTATTTTGTTATTCTCTTAAGAGATTTTATATTTTCTAACATATTTCTGGCGTGTGTTTTTTTGGTGTTGTTGCTCTCATGTTGCCTATTGAGTAGGTAGGTATTCACCTACTTTAGTGAACTTATTTATAATTATTTTTAATTCAGAGTTTAGTGCAGAAGTTATTAAATATAGTAATTTAATAAATATCAAAATAAAATATCTTTATATATTTATATTTTTGTTTATCTAAATTAAATGGAAATAAGTAAAATTTTACATTGTATCAGCAACATCAATATGAATACTTTTCAAACTCTAATAGAAAGGCAAGATTTAGGAATTTAAATAATATATTTTATTTTACTTTTTTGTCTGTTTACATTTGGGTTATCATATGATAGCTGAAATGTGATGGAGTTCTGTTAAGTAACAACAGACAAAATGTAGCATCCTTAATATGGAATGCAGTAGATGTCTTTGTTAAATTAACAAATGGTTCAATATTCTAGAATTATTGTATCTACT